>JYJE01001649.1:0-30972 GCA_000983655.1 Zymoseptoria brevis
TATATTAATGCCGGAGGTAGATAGGTACTATTAGCGTAGATTATAGCTATTAAAGTAATTTATTTACGACTACCGTCTTATATATTACTAATAAGCCGCTCTAAGAGGTAGTGCTTCTTCGTAAAGATCCGGCGTATCTTTTAAAGTATACTAATAAGGAAGCCCTTCTTATCTATATTATAGGTATTATAAGGCTTAATATTATACTACTCTATCTTCCTTATAAGTAGGTCGTAATACGCCTTAAATTACCTTATAGAGTCTACCTTCTTCCTATATTTATCTAGTAGTTTAAGGTACCTCGAATTAATCTCCTTCTTATGCCTTCTAACGAACTATAGTACCTATTTATAATCTAAAAGGACCTTTATAATATTATAAATAAAGGTTAGAACTATTACTAGTGTCGGTAGAATGCCTCTACGTATAAGGGTATCGATATAGGCTATAAGAGTGCGCTCTTACTAGTATAATAATATTAAGTTATTCTTATCGCGTTAGGCGTATAAATTAGTTAGTTTACGCTATCGTCTCGATAAAGTACTATAGTGCACCTAATACTTCGTCGCGATTTCCTAAATATTCTTTACCTTCGTATCTGTTAGCTCCTTTAATATATCGTCTATCGGTGCTATAGTTGTAGTGCATTAATTCGTAGAAGTTTGGTTAAAATTATAGTTTTTAACGTTCTCGAAATTCGAGCGTGCACAGCGTGGACCGTGCACAGCTTGGGCCTGTAGTCTAATAAGGTACCTGAGATTTACTCCGCGCCGTGATCACCAACACCACCTTGCAACATACATGGTGTGGTGGCGGACGCAGTCTGGAACCATTGTCGACCGACCGCGGTCTGTCATCGGCAGTCAGGGTTACAAATATGTCCCGTCGTGTGTCACGACATGTCGGTCCTGGCGCGGTGAGGTGGCAGCGCAGCAGGTTTGAGTTTGCACCAGCCCGCAGGACAATAAGAAGATGGATGCTATTGTCGCCGTTCAGGCCAACGGGGCCACTCGTGCTACCCACCTCGATGAGTTTCCTATTGATCACTGAAAAGATAAGATACATCTCTTCCTCTCTTCCAACCTCTTCTTTCTCCTCTGCTATCAACATCAACACCAAGACAGGGCATTTATCCATCTCATCTCCCTCAAGCAGACAAGAATATCAACAACCAGGACGACGACGACATCCGCTTGCTCTGTTCACTTCTCGAAAGACGCATAGCTTTCCATTGTGAGCAAGACATCCGGTCGAAAATAGCAAGAAGTTGTCTTTTGTGTCGCAGGCCAACAAACACATCCTGCCTTCCCTTCTACATTACCAACTCTCCTTGCATCGACCCTCACCGACAGCCTTCCACGCGATTGCAACCATGGACCCCTCAGGATTCGCTCATCTCCATCAAAAGATCCGCATCGAACAGATCCGAAATGCTCTTCAACAAAACGTGCCCTCCTGTCCTCCACCACCGTACGAAGATGATGATTCCGACTCGGAGGCCGACTCGTACGATGATGAAGACGAGGAGGACGACCAGAGCACAGCCGACACATCACCTCTTTCATCTCTACCTCTAAAACTCACAATTAACGCGGCCAACCGGATACAAGGAAGCCACAATCTCGTGCCGATTTCCGCGACTCCTCTGGCAGACGCCTCCAACTTCAGCAGCCTGTTACTACAAGCCGTCAGTCAGCTCAACGCCGTCGCAGCAGCAGGTCAAGGCAGATCCCCACGGTCCCTGAAAGTTGACCTCACGATCAACTGCGGCATCACTGTCATCGGCGACCGGAATGTCGTTGGCAATATTGGTTTGCGACCGAAACCTGGGACGCCGATTGCGAACATGACGGACCCGACGAGTGTTACCGAGGATTCGGAGCTAGCGACGGCACCTACTACGCCAGGCGTGACCGTTGGGGCGAAGAGGAAGGCCGATGATGTGAGTAATTGTTAAACGCATGTGCTTGACGATCGTATCGCTAATGACTGCATAGACTTCTTCGGTAGAAGACGAACCTGCTGCGAAGAGGGCTGCTGTGGACGCTGCGTAGAGGCGACCAAGATATGATGATGGTAAACTGTTCGATTGTTCTGTCGACCAATGGAAATGTATGGCATAGTCACAGAGAGGGCTATTGTTTGCACGGCAGTTTGCACGGCGGTTCCCACACATAGCGTTGTTGTATTCACCGTGAAGGAAGCTGGTGACACGGTCGAGAAGAAATAAAGACACACAACAACATCATTTCCGTCCACAGCCATCTGTCTTCTATCAAAAGCATAATCGCACAAGCCTCCCAGCTCCCGCCACCAGTCTTTTTGACGCCATCGCTAATACAGTTACACACCATCGCCTCACGCCGCCGTGGGCGTTCCTTGTGCTGACCCACCGCCCTGTTGAGCCGACTGCCTAGACCCATAACCCGTACTGAGAAAACTCCCGACTCCCGATGCACCTGGGTAATTTCCGCCACTACCACCATGACCCTCCGCCGCCAATCTCCTCTCCCGGTACTTCCTGCCGTTGATAATATTCTGCAGCCGCTTTCTCTCCCTCGGCTCGGTAATCTTCGTCCAATCCAGATCCTCGCCAGGTTCGGCGTAATTTGTGATATCAGCCATGGTGCTGGCGGAAATCTGGCCTTGACCACCCGTCGTGTTGCCGGTGTAGAGGTGGGAAGAAGGATCCTCAGCGGCGCGGTTGAAAGAGCGGGAGGCGGTGGGAGGAGTGGATTGCGGGAATGAGGAGACGTCGGATTGGAAGTTCTGGATGTGGCGGGCGGGTTGTTGATGGACCATGGGAATTTGGGCGTGAGTGGGCATGTTTGCTTCGCGGGAAGCTTGATTCTTGTCGGTGTAGAAGAGGCGGTGGTTCCAGGGTGGGAGACGCTTGTCGCGTTCGTACAGGAGGCCGCAGTTGTTGCAGAGAGTCTAGCAGAGATGTTAGTAAGACTCGGTGGGATGAGGACGAGCATTTTTGACATACCCTTGGGCCTGCTGGACCATCGCGGACTCCCCATATAGCAGTGCCCCAGACATTACAGTGCGAACAGCTCCAGTACTGCCTCTCGCCCTCGGTGAGCTGACTGGAAGTGCCTCCAAATCCAGCCACCTCGGGTGTATCACGTCCAGCCGGTGACAAGCTCCGGAATCTTCGCTTCTTCTTCGCCCGTTCACCACGGCCCATGCGTTCGTCGTCGGCGCCTCCCGGAGTGCCTTGTGATGCACCCAGACCACCAGCAAAGTAATCTCCCAGTCCACTGCTTTGGGTCTGCAAGTTTGTGGTGAACCGAGCCGTCTCTCTGCGTTGTCTTCGAATTTGCCGTTCTCGGTCGCCTTCGCGCCTCTCAATCTCCTCCTTGTTAAGGACTTCGATTTTCGGCTCCCAGTCGCCTCCGAGATCGTTCTCATCAAAGCGCCACCCCGCTCCCACACCCAGAGCTGACTCGGCCGTGCCATGATACTCGCAGGCTTCATTCTCGACGACTCCCCATCCATCAACACCACTGCCGACCACGCCAGCCAGTGTACCAGCGTTATCGATCATGTCTTTTTTCAAACGCAGACTGGCTTCATAAATTGCATGTGCCATATGTGGCACCCACTCGCCGTGCAGGCCGAGATCTGCACAGGTCTGCTTTGCGAAGATCTCTGGAAACCCAGGCGGATGTAGTAGTGACCATTCGAATTTATCCGTATACAGCTTGTTTTGCATGTTGATCGATAGAGTGATTACACAGCGGTGGGTATCGGGCGGGTTGAGCGCAGAAGATCCGGATGGGTCTTTCGGTAGTGATTGGGCATTTGCAGTTATCGCGGGAGTCGATGTTCCATTGCCATTTGCCATGGGTGTTGGAGGATCCGATGCAAGGAGTCCATTGGTCTGTGGAAGTTGGAGGTGGCTTGCGGTCGGTGTATCCGCTGCCAACGGCGTTGACGAGCCTTGAGGCGAAAGTGCTGGTCGGACCGACGGTGTAGGCGCGTTGGTCGCGGCCACTGGCTGGCTGGCTTCGGGCTGGAAGAGTGGATGTAACGCGATCGCAGCATGCTCCTCTAGTTGTATTCGGATTTGCTGCGCGATCTCGAGAATCATGGCCTGCTTCCGCATTACGGGGAAATCCAATTCGTCAACGAAAGTCTTCGCGAACATATCTGGCGTGATCAATGCCTCGTGCAAGTTCCACAGAAAGCTGTCCTTCAACCGGTATGGTGGTGTTGGCTCCGGCGCTTTGTATGCAGGTAGATTCTCATCAATACCGAAGTCTCTCGCGTTGCTAGGCGTGGGTAATGCTGCTTCGGGGCGAAACGGTGCAATATCTAGGTCGATTTTGATCGGTATGAGAGTGGTCGGTAAAGCAGACTGTACGTGCATTTGCCTCTCGGTCAATGTCCGTTTCGGTTTGCCCATCCAATCTCGCCAGATTCCCTGCACATCGACGGGCTCATGTATCTCCTTGCCCAGCTCTTTCACCTTCTCAATCATCGGATCAGGTCCCTGCCGTTGCTGAGCCGTGCGCAGACCGGTCGGCCGGCGAGGCCCATCGGAATCTTCAATGCTCTCATCGTCGAACTCTTCGGCATAGTTGATCGCAGTCGTCCCTCGTTTTGTCGTTCGTACTTGCGGGAGTATGGTCTGAGGAACGACGGGTGTGAGCAAGGAGTTTCCGAACGTCCGAATACGCGGCGCGAAGCTGGACACGAATGCTTGCGGCGCGTTCGTCCGATTGATATTCACGGCGGTTGTCATGTCGAGGCAGTGTAGGTTGGCGAGACCACGAGGGTCTGCCACGAGAGGATTGTTTGAGGCTTCGTCGCGGAGAGCAGTGTGGAGGATTGCGCTGGCCGACTACGGCGACATGGATGTCCACAGAGTCGCAAAGGTAGCGCGATTGCGTCCAGCTATATTCTCGGCCGTGGGTGTTGCGTTGGTCGCGGAATGAAACGTAATAGATGTGAGAGCCTGGCTCATGAAGCCCTGGCCTTGAGCTAGAACTACGCGTTGTGGAGAATATCTGAGGACTTCTGCCTAAGGCAAGAATCTGTGCCTTCCCTCACCACCTTCGTCCTTTCTTCTCGCTCGTGACATCAACAACACCACCCATGGATCAAAGAGCCCACCGCGGGCTGCCATCATGGCCATACGGCTACTTTTTGCCACCACGATGCTCCATCTTTCAACGCACAGCACCACACCGATGAATATATGAAGCTGGACGAGCCGACACTCCGTACTCCGTTCAAACTGCTGCCAAGCTTTGCAGTTTTCGCCGGAGCACTACGTTTTGCTCAAATAGTTGGCCCGAAGGACTATCTATAATAGTGCGACATAAGTATAGAGGTCTGCTGCTTTTCTTTTCTAGGGGGAGACCCCCTAGGACCCCCCTTCGCCTGCCGGCGGCCGTCGCCTTTGAAAGACAGAGCGGAATCACGTGTGCTTAGTCACGTGGCCGTCGTTTTTTCAACTTTGACTGACAGCCAATCAAACCTTAATGGGTTTTTCAAAACCAGTCGACTATTATAGGCCCTTCGGGCCAATGAGCAATGGCGGCGCTTAAAACACCCGATTCTGGCACGCGTGTTTCATGTCTCGACGTCCGCGACCCATCTGCGCGTCCCTGGCCATAAGTCGACCTCAGCATCTGCGCATGATGCTCATGCTTCCTCAGATGTGGCTTCTTGCTCTACCTATCGACGGCCACACGATCTTCGTTCGTTTGGCAGGCTGCAGATTCCTTCTCCCGGGTGGAGCTCTTGAGCATGCTTCGTACGCCACGAAACCGTGGAGCAGCGGACAGGGCGAAGCCATACCCAACCAGCGCGTATGCACTTCGAACTTCACTTCGGCCACAATCACTTTGTGATGCAGCAACTACGCATGGTCGCCGTAGCTTGGGCCGACGGACGATAGACAGAAGGCCCTCTGTCTCACAATGAACTTGTCCTGCGTCCGACGATGTATCGTAGGAAGTAGGTGCTCCACTCCTCCTTTTCGCCGTCCTGCCGTTGCCTCGCATTTAAGTCGCGTCTGCTCGGCCAGAGATTTCCTGTCTTTCCTGTTATTTTACAGTTCTTTCGGCAACTTCTATGCCTCCCGCTCCTTCAAAGATACCCCAAACGGCTCAAGCAACCACACTCCTTTCGCGATAAGCACAAGATCTAGCTGGCCTAGACACGTCAATGGATCGCAGCTTTTGTGCCTAATCTCGACAAAGACGGTTCCAACAGCATGTCTTTAAGTGCGGGCTCGCTCGCCAGTGCGGCGCTGGTCTTCTTTGGACGAGCTGCATCTCATATGATCATGCAGCATCCAGTTCCTTTTGGTGTGGACACTCTCGACAACTCTCCACTCAACAACGCGAAGCCCGGCAGTGCTGGCTCGGACTATCCATGCAAACAGCGTGCCGGAGTCTACAACATCGGAACGATGAACAGCATGCCTGTTGAATCTCCCATTCTACTAAATTTCACTGGTTCCGCTTCGCACGGTGGCGGAACGTGCCAAATCGCCGTTTCTCTCGACAAGGAACCCAGGGTCGAATCTGTCTGGAAGATCATCCAAGTTTTCGAGGGTGGTTGCCCAACTGATCAGGATGGCAATACACCACCGAATAAGTTTCAATTTCAGATTCCAAAGGGCTTCCCGAATGGTCAGGCTACTATGTCATGGACATGGTACAACAAAATCGGCAATCGTGAGGTATATCAGAACTGCGCACCGATCCAAGTCACCGGCGGCTCGGAAACGAAAGAGGTCTACGAAAGCCTACCAAACCTCTACCTTATCAATCTGCCGACTTCAGAGTGCTCCACCGTTGAGACTACCGATATAGAGATTCCAAGTCCAGGTCAGAGCATTATCAAGGATTCTTCTGCCATCAAGGGTGCCGCCGGCCCGAGTTGCGCTGCGAGCGCGGCTGCTCAAACCCTGGGCATGCCAGGATCCCAAACAGATGCACCGCAGGGTTACGGCTCGAGTTCTCAAGCTGCGTCTGGCCACCGCTCCTGGTCTTGGAGGGATCGCGCTCCCAACCACCAGCAATGCTGGCAGCTATGATTCTCAGACTACCATGATGACCATCGTGTCCAGCGAAGCATCTGTTCCACAGCCACCTGCGGCTACTGAAGCACCTGTATCCTACCCAACATTGACTCCGTCTTCGGAAGCCGGCGTCTCGGGACCCGCATCGGCAAGCAACTCCGCTCCTGCACCTGTGGCCACTGGCTCGTCCTACGGTGGCAGTGCTTTACCTGGCAATAGCTCGTGGGGCATTGGATCTTCCCTCGGAGGTAGCTCTTCCCCTGAAACCATGCCCGAGTCTGGCCCTGAGTCATCTTCGGGTGCTGCTCCATCACCAGAGACAGCCTCTTCCAGCGGCGCTTCTTGCGCTACGGACGGCGCTGTCGTTTGCAACGGCAGCTCACAATTTGGACTCTGCAACCACTGCAAGGTCATCTTCCAAGCTGTTGCGGCTGGCACCACCTGCAGTAACGGCCACATTCAGAAGCGCCATATAGGACATCGTCATAAGAGAGGCTCGCTCTGCTCGTTCAGACCATCACTATCTAGAAGTAAATGTTAGACATCTTCAATGCGAGCAGCCGCGGTCTCGCTCTTCCAACTCTGACTCGCTTCTCAGCCATACCTTCTTCATTGCCACTCGATGACGCCGTCTCTCCTGCTGTCGTCTTCCCTCTTCGACCTATCTCCCTGATGCTGCGACCGTTGACCCGCACTTCTTCCAGTTCAAGAACGACAGATGCCTCTTCGTCCCGTTCTTTCTGCGTCATCTCCGGACCAAGGAAGACAAGTATCATAATAACTACAAATGATATTCCCATGTAGATACCAATCACTTTTTCGTAGTCGAATCTCTTCTTGACGTCTGGAGATGGCGGTAATTCCAGGATGATGAACAGACTGAAATTGGCTATCATGATCCACTTCCGGCCATATCGATCTCCGATGCTGCCGGAGATCAGCGCTCGCACTGAACGTAGCATGAGCGTGATAGTAATTCCTGGACAATAGTCAGCGAGTTTCGGTGGCACTATCGCTCCCTAGAGTAGCAACTCACCCCACGTAATAGCAGAAGGAAGTTCTCCGAAATCTTCAGCGATCTCAGTGACACAGAGGCCCACCGTGAAGAAGTCGAAGGCGTCCCATGTCCAAGCAGCAAAGCTGACGCCAAACATGGCCCATTGATGACCATCCAGTTCCCGAACTATCTCCCACGGATTCTTCAAAGCCGCGCGGGGAGGTCTGAGTGATGTCAACCGGGTCGAAAAGTAGCGTCGAATCTGGTGGCCAGAGTAGAACCATCCAGCTTCCATGAAGTTCCTCGTCTTTGCGGCTTCAGCAACGGCGGAGCAGTGCGATGGCAGCTAGAAAGGTGCATTCGCAGATCGCCTAGCCTCCCGGACGAGTAGCAGACGACCTGCCTTATACTATGTTCCAAAGCTCGCTATGCATTCAAGCACACAGTAGATCATCGCGGTAGGGATCTCCCGGGTTGGTTGTAGAAGTACCGACAATCTCTTAGGCGAGCAAGCGTCAGAGGCCCTGCATCGCGTAGAAACGGTCCAGTCATGAATCGAAGACGATGGGACAACGCACTCACGATAAGTTGTGCAGAATCTGTGGTTGGCGAAGCCAGGACTTACCTATAAGGACAGGACTGGGTTGCGTATGAGGCGTGGGCAAAGGCTTCCGAGTCGTCTCACTGGCTGTGCATGGTGGGCGGTGAATGTGAGCATCACCAGTAGCTTGCCAGGCACGCCAGGGTAGCCAGCTCGACGGAGAACGCGCTTCATAGTTTGCGCTTATAGATCTTGCGACTTGTGCAAAGTCTTGTGAGCTGTTCCGATTAGAATCTTTGCTCTCTGCGTTGTCGTCCGGATTGAGGTCCCGAGCAGTGTGTGTAAAAGGGGATGCTGGCAGACCACGAAGTTGCTCCAGTGTACCTGTGGTCCTGCACGGGAGATAAATATTTCTGACAGACAAATGATTGCAATGCATAGAATGGAGTATTAAGGTCTGGTCTAAGATTTGGTCTCTGACTCTTGGCCCCGTCAGCATACATCAGCGCTGCTACATGATGAGTGTGTCGATCTCATGCAATACCCATGGCATCATTGCTCTTACTTCGGTGACTTCGAACGCATGCTGCTCACCACAGGATGGGTCTCCGCGACGCGAGTCGAGTTCGTTGGAGTTCAAAATCAAGATGTTGTGTCTGTCGCGCTTAAACTTTGGCATGTGATCGGTAACGCGGGGACGAGGGGTCTAGGTGCATGAAGCGTGCTCGATCGGGTAAGTTGTTTACCGGAAGGCATGACACCCCTGCAACGTCCAGGAGCACCTTTCAAAAGTTCGGGCCACGAAAAGATTGTTTTGTTCCGACACGACTTCTTTCCTTTCGCGTCTGCAGCGCGACATCGACAACACGACCGCACCGATACACGCAACACACACATATCCCACCGAACATACGCAGCGTGAGAGACCACCAACATGGCATACCTCTCCTTTCTTCGCTCTCCTACGACCGCGGCTCTGGCCGACGATGCCTCCCTGAACTACATCACCACCACGACGGCCATCAAGGAGCCGACTGCCATCTTGAAGCACATCGCCGCGCAGTCGAAGCAGCTGGAGAAGAAGGAAGAGAAGGTGCTCAACGTCATTGAGGGCGACAATGGCTGCTGCGTCGAGACTCTTACGACCCTGCTCTTCCAGTCAGGGGGCGGCGCATACCTCCCGAGCATGGACTCCAACCTCCTGGACGAGCGCCAAGTCACATTCGCCGTCACTCACGTGGTGACGTACAATTCGGAGTCGAAGATTCAGCAGATTCGTTTGTACTGGGATCAGGGCACACTATTGAAGCAGGTCGAGGCCATTGGCAGGACCGGTCGCAACTGGCCGATCCGAGATGGCAAAGCGCAAGCCGACTTTGTGACTGCCAGCGTCAAAGCTGGCAACAGCAGCGCACCCGGCAACGGTAATGGCAACCACAAGCCATCGGCTGCCCGCGATCCCAACGAGGTCGTCATCAGCCAACACAGCAAACGTGACAGTTTCTCGGCGACCCGCGACCCGCACGCCAGTCTGTCGCTCTTCTCTGAGCGCGATGCAAACGACTCCGGACGCTCTTACGAAGGACCAAAGTATTCTACGGCAAAATCGGCCAAGCCTGCTCCGCGTGAGTACGACGAGCTGTTCACCAACGGAGAGAGTGCTGCAGCTCTTGCGATTGCTGGTAGAAGCAGCTCCCCGCACAAGACCGACGGTACTATCCTCAAGGCCGGTGCCGGTAAACATTACGCTGGCAACCGACTTTTCGACCAAGGCAAAGATATGGAAGATTCGAGATCGCCAGAGCGCAAGAAGACGTACAACCAGAAATACGAGCATTTCGCTTTCGGAGATGGCGAGGATGCCCCGACCAAGGAGAATCGTCCTTTCAGCAAGGGACAGGGCGAAAAGAACAACACCACCTTCAGCTTCGAGGACTTCTCAACACCGCCAAAGCACATTGAGAAGCCAAGACGGGACGATGAGCGTCACTGGGGTGCTGATGTCGATGAGGTGAGTGACATTCACTTTCGAACATATCAAAGCATTTGACTAACCAGAAGCAGGACTACCCACCCTCTCCTCCGAAGCGCCCGATCGTTCACGCACCTCGCAAAGATGCCGACTCACACTTCGACATGACCGATGCATCCGAAGGTCCTGTAAAAGAGTACGAGGTTGGCAAGAGTCTTCAGCGGCAGAAGGGCATGGGTCTCTACCAAGATCCAACCATGGAGGACGAGCGTACTTCATATGGCTCTCGATCAGCCGAGAAGACGGTGTCGACGAACACAAATAACTCCCGCCGTGGCGATGACTTCGGTCCTCACTACTCAATGTCCGACAACTCTCCCGCCGGATCAAAGGGTGCTCAGGCGCCTAACAAGCGTGGCACTCGCACGGATCTGTCCACCAATTGGGGCTTTGACGGCCAGGTCGATGCGCCCAAGAAGATCTACAAGACCGCTGGCGACGGTATGGGTTCTCGCAAGGTCGCCGAAGAGCCGACAACAGCACCGAAGAAGATCTACAAGACTGCTGGAGATGGCATGGGATCCCGCTCGGGCGGTCGAGCCTGGGGCATTGGAGATGGTAACTATTGAGCACTCACCTATCCCACCGAACTCACCCTAACTTTGCCACAGAGAGCGACCCTGAAATTGATGCTGATGTGCGACCCAGTGCTCGAACACGACGTGCCCAAGCGCAAGCGGGTGCTGACCTTGATTTCTGAGATCGAGGCGTCGGCGGCTACGCAGGACAAGCATGCTAATTCCCCTGGAAAGAAGCCTTGTGTGCATTGAATGGGGTCTGTTTGGACCGGAGCTGTGAAGTGCCTGGACCACTGCAGCTTCCTTACCAATGGCACTTGTAACGCCGAGGAATTGGAAAACTTGTTTGGATCGATGGAGTACTGGTGAGGGCATTCTTGGATCAAATGCAGGTCATCGGCGACAGTGATTAGGCGACCATCACCATCCGCGACTTCTATACGCGAGCATTTCAACGAATGGAATGCATTATTGTCTGATCAAAAGCATCCCGTCGCTTGGAGAAGTGATGCATTAGTCATCACATGGCCGTGGTCTCAGTCAACTTTACGCACTCCCGCGTTTCGTTCAATCTATCTTCAATTTCGACGTTCACTAAAAGATGGTCCGACTGCACTGTCATCACGCGCCTTGTGGCCTGCAGTGCAGTTATAGACGCCGGCTAAGCTGCAGTGAAACTCACTGTGCCGCCAATGCTACACAGCGCGTCGACGCCGGCGGCTAACGCCCACATATAACAGTCGCACTCACGCCGGAGCCAACAGAGTTGATCAATGATGGCCCATTGCTACCTCGTCCGATTCTATTGCATCCCAATTGCTCGATCCAGATTTCCTCCCACGATTTGCCGTCTGCACTGAGCGCAGTGCCCTGTTGGACAGACCGCACTCTACGACATCACAATGGACACCGGAGTCACGAAGAAGACCTTTCAGACCTCGAAACGCACGAGTGTCGACTCGATTTCTGTACTTCACTGGTGGCCTGAAGCTCTTGGCTGGGTCTTCAGTGTCTTGATCGTTGCTGCAATCGTGGTGATCTTGCACGCCTTCGATGGGGTGCCAACTGCTCAGTGGGATGCTCAGATGCCAATAACCCTGAACGCGGTACTATCATTACTAGTCACATTTCTCTACATGGCATTGATGGTTCCCATCCCGAAGTGCATTGCCCAGCTCAAATGGAACCACTACACAGTTGGTCGTCCGCTGAGCGACATCGAGCTCTTCGATGAAGCCAGCCGCACTGTTTGGGGCAGTGCAGTCCTTTTGGCAACGAGACCCAACAGGTAGGTCTGCAATGACCTTGGACGTTGTCTCGCACATATTGACTGCCGTCCTCCAGATTTCTCGCTGCTCTTGGGGCTTTGCTTACTCTTGCAGTTGCTGGAGTTGGTCCGTTCGTTCAGCAGATTCTCGCACAAAAAGTGCAACCTCGTCAGCTCGATGCAACAACGCCAATTCTGCCAATCTTCAACTGGACAAGCGATTACTCGAAGTTGTCTATGGTCACTGATTCCGACGCAAGCGTCAATAGCGATACCTTTGATGCCGCCTGGTATTCCAGCATCATCGCACCTTCACCTCAGCCATTCTCCGTGACACCAGATTGTGCTTCTGCGAACTGCACCTGGAACCCGTACTGGACCTTGGTAGTCGAGAGCGAATGCAGTAATCTCACCGATGTCCTTGTCCGGAACGCTACTGGTTGGTCTCTACCAAATGGCCTGAAGATCGAGATCGACAAGCTTGAGTATTCACTCAGCGACCCCACTTCCTCGGAGACATCATACGGTCTGACAACGAGATACCCTTCGGTGGCATTTCAGGACCGAGGATACTTGCTGTCGGACTTCTTTGTCACGGCCTCGGGACCTGGCATGGAAGGCAATGTGTCAATCCATACTGCTAGTGCGCTTGAGTGCATTTTACAATTGCGCGCTCGCAGAGTCCGCGCGGAGTACAAGAATGGCGAGATGACGGAGACTCAACTAGGCCCGTCGCTGTTCGTCAACACCCTCGAATCCCGGGGCTGCAGCCCTTGGCGCAGGTTACTTGCATCCGCAGAGTATGATATACCCAATGTCATTGATCAAGCCGGCGAAACGTTCTTCGACAGAAATACTACACAGGACCCTCTGAGCGCACAGTGGTTCTCTGGAGGGAACTCCAGCGAGTCACAGACATCGACGTGCAACATTACGATTGACACCACCTCTGCTGGTTCGGATGGAACTCTACTTTTTCCTGCAATACATCTCTTGAATCCAGCCCGGCGACTGCTTCAGCTCCTCGGCAGCGACCTCGAAACGGTGAGCGGGTCTGAGTGGATGGAAGGAGGAATTCTACCATATTTGGTCAGAGTGGTCTCCAAGAACCCCAGCACTCAGGGAGCCCTCAACGAAGCGCGCAACGTTACATTCGTGGAAAGAGTCGAAAACATTGCCAAAAGCTTCACGCAAACCTTGCGATCCTCATACTTCGAGAACAGGGTCGTTGTAGCTGGTGATGCTTATCGGGATACGGTGATCTTCGACGTGACGTGGTACTGGGCCATTGTGCCGGCGTCCTTGGTCCTGTTCACATTCCTGCTTCTGGTTCTCACCGCCTGGGATACACGTCACAAAGGTCTTGAGAAGCGAGCGGACAGCAGCTTGGCTCTGATGGTATTCGGTTGCGATCAAGAAGTACGGAGATCGCTTGCTAGCGCTGGAGATTTGGCGGCCGTTACCAAGGTTGCTAAAGGAACTCGTGTAAGGCTCGGCCCAGGCCATGTTCTAACAAAGTCAGAACATCTGCAGTTCACGGGATGAATGATTTTAGCAACAGAGCAGCGTGGCTATTTCTCTGCTTTGCGGAGGAACTCACGCTCATGTTTCCACCATATCGAGTTGATCAGGCTATCAGATCGAGTGACTGGTCAGCAAAAGTCTCGCCTCACTTCGGCGCTGTGACAGCAGATTTCCAGTTGTTACCGCCCCAGCAGACGATTGATTTTCCTGTGATTTGCGCCATTCCTCAGAGGCACCTCTCAAGTGCTGTTTGTAAGGTCGTAAGACTTCATCCTAGAAGACAGATCAGGGTGGCCCTGCTGCTGGCAACACAATTGGACCATCACACTCAAGCTTATAACCACTTTAATGACCCTAGCGCTACCAAGAGATTCTCGTGTCGGGCTACGCCAGCGTCATATTGTTCGCATCGAAGTCAAGACTCCGTCAAGGAGCACCCGGAGATTTCGCGAAACACAATCATGAGCAGCATACAGCAAGCTCCAGACTACGATGTCCTCATCATCTGAGCTGGCCTTTCGGGAATCTTCTCGCTCTATCGGATGCGAGGCTTGGGCTTCAAGGCACGCGTGTTGGAAGCTGGTTCAGCCGAGGGAGGGACTTGGTACTGGTAGGTCGGTATGTTCGACTGAGGCGGCAAGGCTCTGACACTTCGTGTAGGAATCGCTACCCCGGGTGTAAGTCTAGGCGCTCGGGTTGCCGATAGGACTCTAGTCTCCTGATTGATGTTGACTTCACGAAGGCAAATTTGATTCGGAAAGCTACACGTACCATTTCACATTCTCACAAGAGGTCTTGGACGTATGGAACTGGACCGAACACTTCGCACGGCTGAGACCTTGAAGTATGCACAATTTCTCACCGAAAAGTTCGACCTCCGGCGGGATATGCAGTTTGAGACCACGGTGAAGAGCGCCCACTGGCAAGACGAGAGTCGGTAATGGCTCTTGACAGATGCTGCTGGCAAGCAATACACTTCTCGGTTCCTCATTACCGCCATGGGCCTTTCGAGCGAGCCCACTGTACCCGACATTCCCGGCGTGCAAGACTTCGAAGGAGAAGCTTTCCATACCTCAAGATGGCCCAGAGAATGGAGCGTCGATGGGAAACGAGTCGGCATCATCGGTACTGGTGCCACTGCGATTCAGATCATTCCTGAGCTCGTGAAGCTGCCTTTGCAGGACCTCACGGTTTTCCAGCGTACGGCAAACTGGTGCGAACTACTACCCCCTGGCCCACAGTGATAGACGAGCACTGACAGCCTTAGGTCGGCTCCTTTACGTAACGAAAAGATCAGCCCAGCAGAACTGGCCGAGTTGCGAAAGCAG
Source organism: Zymoseptoria brevis (assembly GCA_000983655.1). NCBI lineage: Eukaryota > Fungi > Ascomycota > Dothideomycetes > Mycosphaerellales > Mycosphaerellaceae > Zymoseptoria > Zymoseptoria brevis. The sequence goes on from JYJE01001649.1 coordinate 15,250, forward strand.
TATCCGGAAATCCACAAGAAGTGCAACGAATCTGGCGCTGGATTCCAGTATTCCCTGGACCGACGCAAGACCTTCGACGTTCCGGAGTAAGAGCGACTCGCGTTCTGGGAGTCTCTGTATTACCAGAGAGGCTTCGCGAAGTGGTTGGGTTCTTTTGCAGACCATTTGACTGACCCAGCCGCGAACGAGGCATTCAGCGAGTTTCATGCCAACAAGATCAGGCAACGGGTGAAGGACCCGGTCGTGGCGGAGAGACTCGTCCCCAAAACGCATGGCTTTGAAACAAGACGAGTGCCCTTGGAGACACATTATCTCGAGGCCTACGATCATCCGAACGTGCCATTGGTGGACTCCACTGTGGACAGTCCTATTTAGAGGATCACCAACAAGGGCGTGCTTCTGGCGAATCGCGAGGAAATTGAGCTGGACATACTGATATACGCCACGGGCTTCGATGCCATTACGGGCCCTCTCGCCCGAGGCATCGACATTCGTGGAATCAACGGTGTCAGTCTCAGCGAGAAATGGGAGGGCGACGTTGAGACGTTCCTCGGCTTGATGGTCAAAGACTTTCCCAACATGGCGATGATCATGCATCAAGCGAGTGACGGATGGGTGCATGGCGGTGCGTAATGCCAGCTATTAGAGGCGATGGAGTGCGAGCAGAGCAGAGCAGGTGAAGTGAATGAGAAAGCTGAAGGAGAAGTCTCGACGCCCCACTCCCACAAGCAAGGACCCTTGCAGTGTGGGGGCCAAAACTGTGTCAAAGCACCTCCCAATCACCTTCGATTCTAAACCATTACAAACACAATGCCACCATGCCATTTCCTTTTGTGCTCCCCACGACCAGTTCTACGCTCCTGTCCGACTTCTTCGAGAGCGTCACTCATCCATCTCTGCCGCTTGCAGCGACGACGCGACGAAGTGTATTGAAAGATGCCCTGAAGAAGCACAAACGCCTTTCTCCCCAAGCCAAAGTCGCCAACTTGCCCACGATTCAAGATGCCGTGAACAAGTATCTTCCCTACCTTCTCGCCCTCAACGCCGGCTCTGGCTATCGAGACATTGGACCCGAGCGTATCGATGTTGAGGTCAAGCAGCCGCTTCAAGTCGAATGGCGAAGCACGCTCTCGTCTGCGCTTCCGGGCCGCGAAGGTCCGCGTGTAAAGTTGGCTGGCCTGCATCATGAGCTCGCATTCACCTTCTCCACGCTAGCACATGTGCACTCTCTTCTTGCCCGTTCGCAGCTGCGGACGCTGTACGGCGGTGATGTACTCACGTCCGAGCAACGGACCGGGCTGATCACGACGGCGATGAAGCAGCTACTGGAGGCACACGGTATTCATACGTATCTGGTGAATCTTCCTTCAATTGCTGCTTCCAAGGACTCGCCGGTAGATATTCAGCCTTCGACGATATCTGCCTTGGCCTCTCTAGCGCTTGCGGATGCAACAATCGCTGTGGTGGCCAAAGACGATCCGTACACAGCTGCTGTAGCGGACGACAGGAACGAGAGTAACAACGACTGGATGTTCAAAGCACCATCTATTCCACAAGTCCGTGCAAAAGTGTTCGCGAGGATTTGTCTTGCTGCAAGTGAACACGCTGCAGTCGCATGCGGACTTTTGGCACGAAGCGGTGCCGGTAAAGTGGATGATGACCTTGTCAAATACGCGAACGATCTACGCAGGACCACGAGAGGCAAAGCTGCTCGGCTACTAGCCATCGATGCTGAGTTGTCAGGGAAGACAGGCGAAGGTCTTGCGTGGCTGAAAGGCGCGAGGAAGGAACTGGGCCTCTCAGTCGACCTCGAAGATGGGAAGCGGAAAGGTCTCAAAGGTCTCAAGCAAAGCTGGCAAGAACGACGGGAGGACAAGAAGGTCGAGAAGGGCGGAGAGTGGGGTCTGGATGCAGGACGATATGAGGAAGCGCGAGTGGTAGAAATGCTTGAAGCCAAGTGGGACAAGGAGAACAGCACCATAAATGTGCAACTAGTACCGCCTTTTGAGCCTTTGCTGGCCAGCATGCCTTCCGGGAGAGAGTACCATACACCACAGCCCTACAGCCCGCCTGTATTGGATGCGGAGACGCTGATGAGGGTGCGAGCTCCGCCAGAGCCTGACGAGAAAGCTTTTCGCGGAGACGAGGACGACAGCGGTGGCGAGGATGGGTACGGTCAGGGCAGTATGCCCGTGGGTGCGTTCCCTGGAACGGCGAGTGATTATGGAAGGAGTGCAACGAGCAATAGCTATTACTGAGGAACTCGAGCTCAGTTTTCAGGTCCTTGACAAGCCGTCCGGCACTGCGGAGGGCATTGTCATATTGGTCACGCTCCGTTGCTGCGCCTCACGTATGCGATGCGCCTGATCTAGGAGCATGGACACTGGTCACGACTGTCAGCCAGCGGCGAGCCATTGATGAATGACCAAGGATCAGACAGCCAGCTTTTCGACAAAAGTGTCGTCTCTGCTCGACCGTCAGACACCACGAACATCGCTCCAGAACCTCAATAACAATCTCAACAATGGCCACTTCGGACAACAACAACAACAACAACAGCATGGAACGCCTGCAGACCTTCAAAGACGCCCACCTCGCCCTAGCGCCGAAGAACGACTTCGCGGGCGGTTTATGGGACAACGTCAAGATCACGTCGGCCTCCAATGACACAAACACTGCCGTCTTCACAGCACTCGTGCCATCTGAGTACGGAAACCACAGGCAAAGTGCGCACGGCGGCGCGATCGCAACTCTGTTCGACAGTCTCACTGGCTGCACCCTCGCTCTCATCTCCGAGCCAGGCTACTGGGTAAGTCGAGGAGGAATCACGCTTGTCTCCGAGCCAGGCTACTGGGTAGGGCAGCGACCAGACGACCCGATGACCACAAGTATGGCTAACGCGCACCTGCTGCAGGACGGCCGCGAGGTCACGAGGAATCTTCAGATCAACTACTTCCGTCCGGTCCCGGTGTCCGAGAAGATTCGCATCGAGTGCGAGATCGTCAATGCTGGGAAACGGTTGGCGACTGTGCGAGGGTTGATGATGAGGGACAGTGATGGGACGTTGCTGGCGTCGTGCTTGCATGACAAGTTCAACCCTGTGGCTGGCGGTGGATCGAAGCTGTGAGAGAGTCGTGTCAACGCGCCGCCTCTGTTGCTTTGAGACTTGGAATATGGTCCCGGTCTGCTTGCCTGAAGCATACCTCTCCCTTTCTTGAGAACCGAATACCACACATTGGATTGAAGATTTTCGTTTTTGAATTGCGTCCGAGCAGCAAGCGCACAGAGGGTACACACAACAGTTCAACATTCATTCATACCCCTGCGAATCTAATGCTCTGCGTCACCACGCTTTTAGCCAAACCCAAGCTGTGTAGGATGTGACAGCACATGTCTCCAGCCCTCCGGAACTCCATGCATCGGTATCCGCTCAAACCAATTCGCCAATCTTGCTCAGACCTTTCAGTGAGCCTAGACTGAGCGCCAGGCCTTGTGAGCGACTGCGTATCCGCATGAAGCCAGTGACCGGACCGTTCTCGCCTTCCTTCTCCACGCTTAAGTTGGCTAGAGCATCCTCACCTGTATGCGATGTCAGTTCCGTTTAACTAGCACAGTGGATGAATATAGCTTACCGAATACACTCCTCGCGTACAGATTCGCGCTCAAGAATTGGCAGTCACCCTTCAGACTGGCCTCAGGCGTCAAGCAGCTCATGTTGGTCACCTTCATTAGTCGTTGCAAGAAGTCTCTCAGTCCTGTATCAGCAGGCATCTTGGTGTTAATGTTGACCTTGTTCTCCCACTCGAATTCAGTCCACATTGTTCGGAATTGTGTCTCTGTGCAGTTGGCTGGTTGAATGTAGTCCATGATGTCGACGTGAACGTCGTTCAGGATGACAACATTTGATTCGGTCGAAGATGGGCCATCGTAGACCACGTTGCCGAAGATGACGCCGGTATCGGTTGATGAGACCTTGATCGTAGCTTGGACGTTGAGGAAGTCGAGACCGGGCAAGTTCTGAGTCGTGGGCCTTTCGACAACCTTGAGGTCACCGAGAGTAGCAAACTCGACGGACAGATTTTGGAGAGTCTCGCGCGTCTGGTTGACCAGTAGCACATCCAAGATGATGTCGAACTGGTTGACCTGCACGTAAGCCTCGGCGTACACAGAGTCAGAGAAGCCTGTAAGTTGTACGACGCGGCTGAGCTTGGAGCTGAGATCTTCTGTCGTTGCATCGCCGCCAGTTGCCTTCTCCAGATCGACCACAGCCTCATCGGCGCCACCCACTGCGTTCTTCTTGCTGAGCTGTCGGATAGTGACGACATCATCAACCTGGACAGCGCTCTTGGACTTCAGCACGGCATCCTTTTCGGCACGCTTCTTCTCCTCGACTTGAACCATGTTGACGAATGCTTTCCTGGTGTCGTCAAGGAATGCAACTTCAAGGTCCTTCTTCTGGGAGAATTCGGCAAGCGACCGTACACAGGACATGATACGGTCGACGGAATCCTCGTCAATTGGTGCCTTGACGAATTGTGATTGACCAGCGCGGATGATGGAGATCATGATGAGCATTGCCTCAGCACGAAGCGCGTTTGTTCGGGCGGAGTCGTCGGAAATTTCGTTGTGACGCATCACGAGTTTTGTAAGAGTTGAGGACAAGACAGTTGCGAGGAAGTAATCTCCGTCCAGAATGAGCTGCCGGAGTGGTGGTTTCTGAGCAGCCTTGACGGCATCCAGCTTAGCTTTAGCGGAGGACTGGCTTGTAAGGGCGCTTTCAGTAGCATACGTTCCATCGGCAAGGACTTTGCGGGAGCCAGTAGGAGCAGCAGGCTTTGCATGACCATTCACTTGTTCGGAGTTGGCCCCTGTTTCACTATCGGCCTGCTCCTCCAGTAGACGAGCCTCGGATGCGACGATTGGGATTTCACCCAAGCTTGCGCGAATGGTCTTCCATGCTTCTCTGATGTCGTTCTGCTCCAGCGAGTACTCTCCAATGATCCAAAGACTGCCTCTGTACACCTTGCCAGCCCGGACTTCGCTAAGCGTGGAGACCAGCCTTTCGACGATTGAGCTGCGCATTTTCGGGAAACGTTCAACGACCTCCTTGACGAAAGAGATGACATCAATCGCTGAGGCGTTGTTGAAATCCGAGATGAAATCCATAAGCAGGCCAACGACGCTTTGCGCGACCTCGGAGAATTTGATAGCACACTGGTGAATGGAGTGGATGAGGAGGGACCGGTATTCGTTGTTCTTCTCGTACTGCTCGTCCACGGTCTTTGCGAGCTCCTTCTTGAGAAGCATTACAACCTCTTCCACATTCTTGCTGGAAACCATATCCATGGCCAATTCCAATGCCTTTCTTCGCACGTCCAGATCCGGGCTCGAAAGGACACGCAGAATCTCCATGGTCAAGTCGTCCAGGATGCCCTCGTTCGCTTTGCGCAGCGAATTGACCTTCTCGAGCACAATGAGCTTTACGTTGTTGTCCGACTCCTTGATGCTGAGCTCAATGAACTTGGACGCTGCCGCCTTGACCGCCACAGGGTTGCTCGTAAGCGCAACGAGGGAAGACGCTGCCTCATATACGACTGTCGAGTCCTTGGCTTCCAACAAGTCGAAGATCAATCGCAAGTATCGTGCCTTGTTTTGTTGATTTTGAACCGCATCTTTCCGAATGAACTCCAGCTCGACCAATTGCAGAAGTTCGCTTGCGTTGGAGATGCCCTCGAACACGCCGCTCAAGTACTCCAAGGCCTTCTCATGACTGATGCTGAGAAGAGCAGCAAAAGCGTTCCGCTTGCAGGTGTTGTCACTCTCGCCCTCGAGGAAGGCCTGAATCAGCTCCGGTGCGTCTGGCATGAGAGCCTCGGAGTGTGTGTAGATCGAGGCGATGGCGAAGACCGCGTTCTTGCGAACATAGGAATGACGGTGCTCGAGGCAAGCTCGGGCGGGAGCGAGGAGTGGTTCGATGAGCTCGGCCTCGCGTAGCTTACATAGGAAGCGAAGGGTGTTACCGCGGATGTACTCGTTAGGATGTTGGAGGTCCATTCGAATGCCGTTGCTGGAGGAGAGTGTCAGTCTTTATCCCATAAGATCGTCCGATCGCCGTACCAAACCAAAATCATCTCCTGCTTCAGCTTTCCAGCAGCATCCAGCTTCGGACATATCTCGTAGTACAAGTATAACAGCTTCTTCAATGGCTTGCTCTTCGATGGCATGACGAAGCGGATGATGTGCATGAGGAGGTTCGGCATTGGGTCCCCGTTGAGCATAATTGTCAAGATGCGCTTCATCGTCTCCACCTTGGAATCATCGGTGCCCTTTTCCAGCTGCGTCTTGAGGTCCTGCTGCGAGGGCTGATCGGCCGCATTGTCCTGATGTACCAGACTGTACGAAGTCTCGAGGAAAGTCGCCATGGTTGTCGGATCGTGCTGCAAGCTCGTGCGTTGTTATAGACGGGCGAGTCCTCCTCGCAACCAGTTCCTTGTGATCCAGCCCTTTCCGACTTTCCCTCCTGTTGAGCTGACGCGTGGATTCTTGTCTGGCAAGCGGTGAACGGCAACAACTGATCGGCGAAGCTCCTCGGCCAGGTGGAGGAACGAGAAAGACAGGGCGGTGGTGGTGAGGTTGCAGTCGTAGCTACCGCGGACTCCTGGCACTAGAGACACGTTCACGAATTGTTGGAGAGAGGGTCCGGCTAAACCGCGGCAGATTCTCAGCCTCGAACTCTTGGCTCACATGAAAGTCGACCTCCACGATTGTTCACTTCCATCGAGTTGATCCCCGAGACAGAAAAGACTTTCTGCTTTAGTATGGCGACAAATCCAGCACCAGACGCGTTCTACGTGCGCTACTAGTGCGTACAATCCCCGATACTGTCGCGAGACGGTCCCAGGACGTTCCTGCAATCTTTGCGCTTTCTGCGTTCCCCCTTGAGAGAACATACAATCTGACCAGTATCTAGCTCTGGCCATTCCGGTCGCTTCGGGCACGAGTTTCTGGGTGAGTTCGTTGGGGCTTTCTATTGCGGTACCAAACTAAGGCAGAATGATAGAATTCGACTTCCGAGTTGTCGGAGATGGGCGCTCTGCTGTCGCACGATATGCAAACAACTCGAACTACCGCAACGACTCGCTGATCCGGAAGGAGAGTGAGTCCTTCGTCAAGTTATGTTCCCGGAGAAGCCATTCTGACCTGAATCATCAGTGTGCGTAAGCACTCTCCTTGTACAAGAGATCAAGCGCATCATCAAGGACAGTGAAATCATGAAGTAGGTCGAATGTTTTGCGAATCTACGCAGAGCGATAGCGATCTGACAAAATGCTAGGGAAGACGACACCAAGTGGCCACAGAAGAACAAGGACGGCAGACAGGAACTTGAGATTCGTCTCGGTGGCGAGCACATCTCATTCGAGGTCAGCAACGGCCATTGACTTACTTCAACACCGTGTGCTAACGACTCCGGCATGTACAGACCGCAAAGATTGGCTCTCTAGTGGACGTGAACGAGTCCGAAGATCCCGAGGGTCTGAGAGTCTTCTACTACCTGGTTCAAGACCTCAAGGCGTTGGTATTTTCACTCATATCGCTCCACTTCAAGGTAAGGATCTCGGCATGGATATCTCGATCTCTCCCGCTGACCAGTGGAATAGATCAAGCCGATTTGAGTAGACGTAGCATGCGATCATGCAGCTTGGGAGGCCACCAAGCATACAGGCGCCAAGACAGCCTTCATCGCGACGACAAGCGACGGGTGTGCAGAGACATGACAACAAGGGGGCTTCAGGAAGGACTGTGTACGACCTTTGCAGCTTCACAATATGTTGTGACAGACTTGTGGTCAAAGGAATGCCAAGAGATATGCCGCAGCGCAGTCCGGCGGGAATCTGGGGCAGGGTTTTGGCGATAGCGTCCCCGCGATTTGGCAAGTCGTCTGACTGAATGGTTGGTGCTTTGGGAAGAGCGACCAGTCGATTGTGTGAGGACCGAGTTCCTTTCACGTCATCTCTTCTTCATCCAAACCCCTTCCGTTCCGCCAAACCACACTTCACCTGTTGTCCATATGCTATAAATCATTGCGCGTGTGACAGTCTTCCCTTGTTGTGCATATCTTTGTGATGTCTTCCTAGGCGTTGCGCCTCCTTCTACCACCAATCGAACGACATCACGCGAGTGGATACTATGCCTACCCCGAGCGAGCACACCGTGACCACCGTCCTTCCGCTGGACATCGCTGGGCCACTCAGGGCTGCATTCACCAGTTGTCCACCCGAAGACATCCGCGAACAAAATGCGCAATCAGAAGAGCAAGTAGAAAGGACGGACACACCTCAGCCTTCGGCCGACGCGGAAAGCCCGCCGAGTGATGGCAGCGATGATGGCACTGCGACAGTACAAGAGACGGCGACAGGACGAGAAACCGACATCGCATCTCAAATCAGCTCAGAAATCGCCGAGCCACCGGCTAAAGGCGAACACATCGAAGACGTGACATCGTTGACGGAGGCACCAAGTCCCCCGGCCACCTCCCCAGATCCTGTCAGTGACAGCGATTCAAGACTGGTCCAGCACATGTCGTCTGCCGCGATCTCCTCTGGTACATCGTCACCGCAGTATCTCCATTTCCCAGAGCTGGACAGAGACAGGGTAGGTCTGCCATGTTATCGACGGTAGGAATAGAGCTGACGGGAATGCTGCAGCAAACGTCTTACAACTCCACTACATCCTTCTTGCGACCTGGGAGTAAATTCAGAGGAACACAGCAGTCCGACCGACAGGTGTATGACGTTCAAGTCGAGATCAAGGATGTGGACATGGCAGAGTCATTTCTTTGCGGCTACTTGCGCATACAAGGTCAGGCTGTACGAAGCAGGCGTGGCGGAGACAAAGACTGACGTTCTCTGCAGGCCTCACGGATGACCATCCAACCCTCACAACATTCTTCGAAGGCGAAATCATCGGGCCGAAATATCTCTTCAAGACGGACCATCCGTCCTGGGGCAGCAGCGAAAAGGTCGACATGCAACACTGGGCAAGATTTCCTGCATGGAGACCTCTGGCCAAATCTGCGAAATCTGCCAACTTTTCCTTGAACAAGTTCGAGCAACGGGAACACCTGTTCATGCGATGGAAAGAATACTTCCTGGTGCCGGATCACAAGGTCAAGACCATTACAGGTGCAAGTTTCGAGGGGTTCTACTACATCTGCTTCAACCAGTGCTCCGGGACTGTCAGTGGGATATACTTTCATGCGAAAAGCGAAAAGTATCAGCAGTTGGAATTGAGGCACGTGGAGGATAAGGGTTGCATGCCAGCCATGGAGTTTCGGTGATGAGGAATCGCCGATAGAGCTTGGCGGAAGCGCAAGAGACGAGCAGGACGATGAGAAGATCGTCTGCCTCGAACATTTGATGACATTGATAGCGTTTGGGCGTACATTGACCGATTGCATGAGGAGTTTTGCTGGTTCACGAAGAGCTGTCCCAGCCTGCTTTCTTCACGATGGATCAGGGTTGATGAGGCTTACTACTAGGATGAATTGACGAACGATCATTCACAGTCTGCAGAACTACTTCGCTATTGTACAAATCGCCGATACCTTGAACCCTCGTGTTGCTTGTTCTAAATTGAACCTGGAACATATTATGCATTGTACAGCATCTAAATCCGAAAAGCCACGACGTTCAGCTCTCACAGGAGCTTTGTAAACCTCTTCAAAATCCACCGCAACACACATACAGGCAAGACCTGCCCCTTGCCCTTGACTCCTTCGGTCCTGCGGGGTCAGAGACTTGATCGCAAACCTCCTCCGGTGAAACCAGCCGTCCCATCGTGCATCGTGTTGGATGCCGCGACTGAGCAGATTTCATAACCAATCGTGGTTCGCTAACCCTAGTGCTCTCGTGTTGGGTCCCGGTGCTCGGGGCTATGATGCGCGCTTCGAGTCAAGTCCCGCTTTCAGCTCGAGCTGCTGCTCGGGGCGAATCCGCAACATCGTTGCCCGTAGATCAAGCGAAAATAGTTGAGGTTACAGGTGGGGACCGCGGTGCGCACGGGAGTGGTGGCCCGGGTCGTTGGCGGTTCAACGGTGGTGGAGGCAAAGGAGGAGCCAGAAGAGACGGACGAATCGGTACCAGCAGAGGAGCTCGAAGCAGCAGGCGAGCTAGCAGCAGCTGGCGTGATCGGCGCAGATGAGGTGAGCGTAGATGTTGTGGGAGTCATCGAGGAGATAGAAGCAGGAGGTGCGACTGGATCCGCGATCGGGAGCGGTTGGACATGATGTGGTCGCGGTGTCGGCGGCATCTGGAATAGAAGCCTCAGCAGTCGTTCAGTAGCAACGACGTCAACCGGCCATGGATAAACCACTGGTAATTTGAATTTGTCCGTTTCACAGTACCAGCAGTGCTCCTCCTGACACATCTGGGCGAAGGCCGGGCGAACAGTCTTGATGTTGGAGTAGCTGAAGATGGTGCCATTGGGATTTGGGTGCCAGGCCCATACGCAGTAGCCAATGAGTGGGCCTTGGTAGGTGCATGGCGTGTTGTCCGGGGTGGAGTGGGCGACGAGCTCTTGCAGGAGGGACGGCATGGTGGCGGTCTGATCTCTGGCAATACTTGCGGAGAGCTTGGATTGGGTCGAAGGTGTCGACCCGGCTGCAGGTCATATACCCAGTGGCTGCCATTTTCTTGCGACGGACTGCGCGAATGGGTTGTATGGTACATCGGAAAAGCTTCCAAAGGCTCGCGTGCGTACCTAGCCAGTCCCAATGTTGTCGCTGACAGAACTCGAACGCCGAGATTGGTTCGAAACATCTCTTGAGAGTGCTACAATCCCGCTGCAGTCCTTGCGAAAGGGAAAAGCGGCCTGAGTGCATGCCGACAACAGCTCACGATATGCAATCGCTGGGAGGAGAAGAATCTCATTATTGCCTTTGTACAACCCAATGGTACATGCTTACATCATCAATCGTCTCATTCGTGAAACTCACCTCAATCTGAAAAGCATCTGGCATTCTCGATCAGGCACCGTTAGTCAATCTCTCATCCAAGACCGTGGCACCGAAGCCGCCCCACCCATGGAACTCCTCGGCCATCTTGACGGCCGACTTAAGGTAGAATTGATTCACATCACCCCAGGTCTTGCTCGCTTCATGCATACAGCGGAGTGCTTTGACGAAATGTGCGTCGGTGCTGTATTCGCTTTTGAGAGCTTTCTCTTTGACGAATTTCCAGTCGCGGCCATCCAACTCAACAAGCTTGATTTTGTCGATGTTGATCCTGGGACGGAGCTGCGCGATGTATACCAGGATAGTGAAGAGCCACCATTGCCGTACCAGTGGAATGTGGTGCTTGCTCGGGATGAGTGGCAAGAGTGTCCGCACGGCGTGGGAGCTCGTCAAAAGGTGTACACCGAAGAAGTCGTATCCCTTCTCATTCTTCGATGATTGTGCGGCCACAACAAGAGCGACTGCAAGCTTTTGCGACTCTGCAAACTGCTCCGTGGGCTTCTTGATGTCCCATGAGTTCCAGTACTCTAGTGCCACTGCTGCAAGCTCTTCACTCCCGAGAATAGTTTCGATATTGTCCGGGCCCTGATGGTCGGCCAAGTTGTCAAATTTAGGATCGCTCGCTACCCGGTCGAGAATAGTGAACAATGAGTCTGTTGGATTTCGTGCAGGCTTTGTGTACTTTGGATCATCGAGGTAGACATGCCAGTCATTGTAGAAGCATGCGGCAAGTCCCAGGGCCTCGATGGCCACCGTGCGTGATGAGAGCTCATAGCCATATCCGAGGTGGATGAGTGGATGTGCCAAACCGGCGATGAGGTTGTTGATCAGAGGTTCGTCGCCGGAAAGAAGGTACTCGTCCAGTAGTGATCGCCAATCGTAACCATGCCGGACAAGCTGATCCTCGAAGAAGTCAATGAAGGCTCGCTGGTATCTGCCAACACTCGTCAGCTAACGCTCGACATCATGGTCCCTATCCTGCGACGTACTCTTTCTTTCCCAGGAATTCCCTCCAATCATCTCTTGATATCTCGCCTGGACTGTCCACCCATGGCTCCAAGTGCTTCGACTCTGCTTCGTAAAGGTGGTTCAACTCATCAGCATCAGCTCCAAGGATGTATGCGGATCCGAGGATATGAGGCGTGTGGTTGTGAAATCGTAGTTGGTTGTAGATGATGCTGTGATTGATGTGATTCGCTTTGAGGAGGTGTTTGAGTGTTCGTGCTCGTTTCTCTGGTCGCTCTTCGATGTCGTGGACCTCCGCCTTGGGGACTTTGATGCCGCTGCCGGGCAGGCTCCAGGAAGGCAGCTGAGGAAGTCTGAATTGAAACATGATGTTGGTGTGTCACTCAGGATGACAGGGTGGTCGCTCAACAGGAAGAGGAGAACGAATACATATGTCGTCTGCCGACTTGTCTCATGATGTCTGACGTACAGCACCTTTGTCATCGTCTGGGTTGATCTTGCCCCGCGTCAGCCGATCGTCGTCGAGGACAGCAAAGTCCTCTCACTGACTTCACCTCCTCATCTGCTACCTTACATCTACTTGCATCATTATCATACTTTCTTGTGCGCACAGAAATGCAGCAGACCGATGGCTCGCTTCTTTTCCCAGAACGGTTTCAAGATCGACGACGCGCGATGGAGCCTGGCCTCCGAACGATGCGCAAGCCGAACTGAGTAGGATGGCCCTTTCAGTACACTCTCTTGACTTCCCCCGGTGCATGGAAAACTTGGAGCTTACTGTGCCAATGGTGTTCCCCTGATTCAGCTTTTTGAGTACGCAGCAGGTCTGGCAGGCAAGTGCACAGTAGACCTTTCTCCTTATTTCTCTCTTCCAGCAAGCATTGTTTCCTCCAAACTGCTTGCTTTCTTATATTTTGCTCGCAAGAACAATGCTGTCGGAAAGACTACAAAGCGAGAAGGTCCCAAGTAAATCCCAGCAACTGGAGGACTTCTGCTGTCTGGCAGTTTGTAGGCTGGCATGGCAAACTCGCAGAACGAGCATAAGATATGCTCTTCCGCTGTTCTTTTCTATTCTCAAAGCTACATTCTTACACACTTTTCACAATACATCAAGTATATTCAGATTCTTCAAGTCCGCCACTTGCAGCTTATTGTTCGCTTCTGAAGGACAATGCCCCCGACACAATCTGGTGAACGCTCTGGTGAATGCACGGGCTGGCAATTCACGTACAGTACGAGTAACTCTGCGCCGAGGAGCACGGTCCTCTCCGCCTGCCCTTCCCTCTATATCAACTTCTTTGCGGCTCCAACTCTTGGAAACAATCTCAACCTCGACATCGACATCGACATCTCCGCCTCGCTACCACCCACCAAGCCTCTCGAGTCTACCACACCGGCCCAAAGACTTCAACATCAACAGAAGCCTCGATCCTTATACAACCACTCAACGCCTCCCAATCCTGAACGACAATGGCAACCACCATGTTTTCATCTCAACGAGTGGCAGCCGCGTCCTTGGGCGCATCGAAGGCGATGAAGCACACGAAGGAGGAACTCACGGCGCAGGAAAAAGCCGCTCGTAACAAGTACGAGCGCCCGTAAGTTGAGCCCACATAGCATCTCACCTGCCAGGTGCCGAGTATAAAGCTAACACAATCAGACCGGCCGGCTACGAGGCGCCCAAAGGCCACCTACGCGTCCATTCCAACATCGAGGTGACCGGCTTCATGAGAGGCATCGTCCTACAGGACTGGGAGTTCTGCGTGAAGCCGCGCAACGCGGCAAACGCAGGATGTCGCACCGGGTACTGGGGGTTCTACGTCTGGCACGAAGGCGTTCTCCGCAAGGCCATCTTGCTCCTCCGCAAGAGGTGTAACTATACACATCCGGACGACGATGACGGCTCCGAGCACGACTTCGGTGATGAGGACGCGGATGATTTGGAGGACCAAGATGCGATCGAGGCATAGGGCAGTTGATTTGGTCAACTTCATTTGGTGTTACGCGTTTGAGTTTCTAATTTGTTCTCCCACTCCAACGGCAGCGACCCTGCTGTTATGGTCGAGATTGAGCGTTCAAGCGAAGATACCCGACCGGAGAGCATGGAGTTCTGGTATAAAATACTCCGAGGCTCTTCATGATAGAAAACTTTTGCTTCATCCTCTCATATAGCTTCAAGTCTCAGTTGATATGCGTGACCAACTTGCCCTGGTTTGACCCGCTGAACAGCTTGAGCCACGTCTTCGGCACGTCCTCGAAAGATCCGCTGACTATAGTCTCACCTCCCTCAATCTCCAGCTTTCCATCCTCGAGTGCCTGTCTGAGCTCGTCGAGTGCCCTCGGGAAGTCCTTCATGTAGTCCAACACGATGAAACCCTGCACTCTGACACGCATAATCACGATCTCGAACCAGTTCTTGAGACCAGCGGTGCGCTCTGGAGCAGTGTTGTAAGAGCTGATGGCACCGCAGGCGATGACTCGGCCACGGCTGGCCATGCGGGTGAGAACGAGGTCGAGGATGTCGCCTGCAACGTTGTCGAAGTATACATCAACGAAGCCGTCACCGGTCGGAGTCTGCTTCTTGAAGTCTTCTTGGAATGAAGAGGATTTGTAGTTCAGGCAGACGTCGGCACCGAGCTTCTCTACCCATCTGTCAATCGTTAGCCATGTCCAAGCCTTAGCATCAGGAAGAATCAGCTTACCTGCACTTCTCATCGGTTCCCGCGATGCCAATGACCTTCTTACAGCCAATGATCTTCTTGGCTATTTGCACTGCCATCGATCCAGTAGCGCCCGCCGCTCCCGAAATCACGACGATGTCCTCCTTCTTCGCTTGACCGACCTCCGTAAGACCGAAGTAAGCCGTCAAGCCAGTACCGCCCAGAGCACCCAAGTAATGAGTCTTGCTCATGTTTCCAGGAAGGTCCTTAGCGGGCTGCACAGCACTGGCCTTGACGACAGCCATCTCAGTCCATCCTGGAGCAGCGATGACAACGTCGCCCTTCTTGTAGTCCGACGACTTTGACTCGACGACCTCCCCGAGAGCGCGGGCGGACATTGGAGCTCCGACTTTGACGGGCGGGACGTAGAGTCTGCCGCTCTCGGCGAGGTCTGGGTCGATCCAACCTCTTTGAGCTGGGTCGTTGGACAAGTCGGTGATCTTGATCAGAAGTTCATCGTCTTGCAGCTCCGGGAGGTCGACTTCCTTCAGTTTGAAGGTCTGCTCAGGACCGTCGAGCTGGGGCTCGTCCCTTGGCTGATGTGCCAGCTGCCATTGGCGTGTCTTGACCATTGTTTCGTTGTGTGTTTGATCGTGTTATTGGTCTAAGGCGTTGAGCAGGCTGAAGCTCTTTCTCTTGTATGCTCGATGAATGCCGAGGTCAGGCTAAGTTCAGCAAGGAAATGCTCTGTAATCAAGCTGCAGAGCTTTCAATTACGTTGTGTCAATGGTACGGATGGTTTTTGTAAAGGACATACCTCCGATATGACGGAACGGATCCACGAGCCCCACTTGCTGACACGCTTGAACCTTGTCAGAATACGGACGACTGGTAGAACAATAGCTGCAACAACTCGTATTCGGGTAGGCTAAATTAACTCCCTCGTTCCCTTACCGCCGTAGCCTCCTTAGGTTATCTAAGGTTACTTCTGCATGTTATGTAGATTACCCTAGCTTGTACAATTATATATTAAACGTCTTTTACGTATACTAGCTACTATCGTATATATTAAGGCCTAGTTTATAC
>JYJE01001653.1:0-36304 GCA_000983655.1 Zymoseptoria brevis
TTTCCTAGGGACAGAGAAAGCTACTCTTCTTCTAGAAGCTATAGCTAGTAATATAGATTGTATTATTAATAGCTATAAGGGATAGATAATAAATTAGCTAATAAATTAGGTAAATAGATAAGAGGGGTAGATTATAAAGTAGAGGAATAAAAAAAAAGCTAGAAGAAGATGCTTTTTAATAAGCTAAAGCCGAGTATTAGCTACGTAGTAGGTAAATACCTACTATATTTAGGTAACAGATAGCTCGTAATAATATAGCTGCTAATAGGGGAGTGTTATAGATTATTAGACTAACTATTAGTAAAGTGCACGTAACTAGAACTAAGGCATTCCTATACACAGATAGCTAAAGTAAGAAGCTTACACTTAAGATTCTCTCTGCATAACAATATATACCTGCTAATTAGAGGTCTTCTTCTACTTAGCTTAAGTCCAATTACAACATCAACAACAACGACATTCTCGACAGACAACACTCCGCGCTCGTGTTCCGAATTCAGCAAAGCTGATTCTGTGTTTCACCTCAACGGCGACCTTTGCTTCACGCCGCCATGCTCCACGAAGTATAGACGCTCGCATCTCCCATAGTCACTCTCAGTACTCAGACCACAGAATGACTGAGACTGTACTCCAAGGCAACTGTCATTGTGGAAGCTATCGATTCGAGCTATCGGGTGCAGACTTGAAGCACACAAGTACCTGTGCCTGTAAACACTGCAGCAAAGCAGGGTGTCTATGGCTACCGCTATCGACTGAGCTGGTCTATCGCTCCACACAGGATGACCACAACATTGCAAGCTATCGATCTGAGAATCTCGAGAAGGAGGCAAGTTAGCACATGCGGAGCAACGACTCAATCTCTGATGACTCGGTCGTGCGCAGTTCTGCGATGTCTGTGGTACTACGATCACCGCAGAACACTTCGCAGGATCTCTTCGGGGACGAGTCGTCAATGTCAGGTGTCTTCTTCAGCTCAATCCTTTTGACTATGAGTAAGTTTCTGCATCATTCCTTTGTGATATCTTACTGATGAGCTTCATCGTCAAAGTATTCGTCCAGATTTCAATCTTCTGCACATCTTGCCTCCGCAAGTCCCGATAGCCGGCTCCTGCGATTGTGGCAAGGTCAAAGTACAGCTCCTCCAATCACCCGAGGAACTGGCGATCCGCGAAGATAATTGCAGCATCTGTACACGGGCAAGTCCACTTCAGATCAGCCTACAGCTCGAGCTGAGCGACGACTAACCTCCCTACAGAACGCCTGGGTTGGTGCCTACCCCTCAAAGAGTCAAGTCGTTCTCACAGGAAAGGAGAACACTCAAGACTACTCCTTCGACCGCAAATTCAACGGATTCCCGTTTTGCAAGACGTGTGGTATCCACGTATATCAGAACCTCTACGGTCCGCCTCAGTATATCATTGAGCGTATGCCAGAAGCGCGGCAGCAAGCTGTCCGCCGGATGCTCGATATTCAGCCCATCAATGTGCGTGTGCTGGACAACTTTGTCTTGAGCAATCACAATGTCGCGCGGGAGGATGACGGAACCGAAGGGTACGAGACTACGGTGCTAGGCGTCGCAGTAGCGGAGGCTGGGCCTACGAGCAAGTGAGCTTTAAAGGAACCATAGCCTTGCGGGCGGGCTTGCTGCGACCAGCACTGCACTCGATAGTTCTAAGCTAGAACCTTCGTCACATGACCCATCGGCAACACTCCTTGTAATTGCGCAGTTCTTGCATCATCTATATCGTCAATGAATCAACATCCATGCACGATTGAAGGGCCAGCGTGACGAGCGCGAGCGAGCAATCGCGAATCTGACCCGACAGGAGGCTGTGCAGAGAAGCTCAAAAGACTCCACTAAAGAGCTTGCAGCTGTAGCTTACTGCGCACCCTACCGTACCTTAGCTTCCCTTTCAACGGGCGGCTCCAACAATGTGGCTGGGGCTATGCCGGACTACTGCCTTGTGCCTGATGCAAAGACTATCCGGTGGACTGGGGCTGTGGGCTTGTGAAGCTTGTGAACCGTTCGGGCCGCCTGCAGTTCAGCTGCTGGCGGCTTGTCTGCAAGTGATTTCGGCGGGTTTGGGCGGGATGTACGATGACGACTTGGACGGACGATACCTAGCTATGAGCTCCCGGAGACAGGTACCAGAGTGCGACATTGATCGCGACACGTAGTGGTGCAGTGTCGCTCATACTGTGGTCCATCTATACATCTATAGTCTAACAAAAGGGTATCATGTAATGCGGAATCCATAACCTGTTGGTCATATGCCTGCTTCCATGCTTTCCATGCTCTTCAATGAAGTATGTCAATGAGTGTTTTATACCGATCTGCGTTCGAGCCTCAATCGCTGTCCTGCTATACATTCGAAGAGGACGTGCCATGCTTCTTCCGCATATGTCTCAGCATGTGGTCCCTCCTCTTGAACGTCTTCGTGCAGCCAAGCTGAGTGCACGACCACGCCCGCTCCTCCGAATGTGTAGTGAGATGCTTCTCCAGCTCTTTCTCCCAGCGCCACACTGTGATGGGTTCACATATCGTGCATATCCAAGGGTTGGTCGGGTCTTTGTGATAGCGCACGTGATGGTCCAAGCCTGACTTGTCTTTGAAGGTCTTTCCACAGCCATCCGAACTGCATGTATAAGCTGAAGCTTGGCTGGGCGTGGCGGACGCAGCGATGGAAAGTGGTCCTTGTGAGGTGGCGAAATTCGAACCAGCTGGTTCGAGACGAGAATTTGGCTGTACAAGCCGCCAACAAATTGCCGACTGTAGTCCTTGTCGTAATGTAGTCCGTGAGGGCTCGCCTTGCGTGGTACTTTGCTCGGTGCATGCAAATTGGGCCGAAGGCTGAGGGACTTGTGTACTCGGAAAGATCGCAGCTTGTTGCTGATTCGATAGCAAGGTGGAGACAGGATTGATACCGGAATCTGGCCCATAGAAGACTTCCGGGTTGTGCACGGCTGCTATCGAAGAGCTACCGAGCCCTGGATCCAGATTCATCGAAGGTGGTGTGAACCACACTGCGTCGTGACTTGAGGAGGACCCTGTCCGACCGGACAATGTATGTCCACCATGTTGGTGATGTTGATTTGTGTTTGGTGAAGCGAGACCGTAGGGTTGTAAGTATTGAGCGGGAGGAGTAAAGTATGGGAGCTCGGAATTCAGCTGGGACGATGTCAACGCTGATGGTGTTTGTATGTCATATTCGGTAGGTTGGTTGTATTGTGGAAGCGGATTTTGCGTGTTATCGGAGTCGGAGTCGATTGGGTTGTCAAGTTCGGCGTAAGGTGCGTACTGAGCGTTGAACGTTCGAGGTGGGGTGGGCGGTATTTGTTGCTCGGTGTTTCGGTTTTCAGCTGCGCTCTTGATGGCAACCGTCAGCGTCGTGCTGGAAAGGATCGCCTCGCTCGAAGAGCTGTCTCTCTCACCTCTCGCGCTGCCTGCAACTCTGCGTCTACATCATGATTGAGATGCTGCGACGAGCTCGAAATCTCTGGCCCTTGCGCCGCCCAACCTCCAAGGTCTCGAAGCTGTGGATCCCAATTGTCTCGCCAATGCTCGTCGTTTGATAAGGTCATCGAGGCCGGAAAAGTTGAAGAGGTCGGGGGCTGCTGTGCAGATTCGGAGACGTCGAGACTATGGCCAGCTCGTGGCCCTCAATCCTGTAGCACACGTTCGTGTCGCGCCGGAAGCAAGAGACGTTGATGCTACAATGCTCGAGATCAGTCGTAATGAGGTATCCAGGAAGAGTCACTTGCTACACAGTAATATTCGAGAAGGGAGATTGATCAACGACAAGAACAGGAAGAAGGGAGCAAAGGAGTTACTTAGTCAACGATCGGTGGCAGCTGGTTTTGTGATGTCGTGGTTGGGCGGGCCCTTCATCATAACTGGATAGCTGGCGGCCATCATCGTGAAGCTGGGCAGTGCTGGCTGGCGCCGGTACCACGGCATCTTGAAGCCAGCAGCGACAACACTCAAGCATTTGTGGCTTGCACGTGAGTTGAGATATTCCACGCAGAATCAACTGAGATGCAAAGGCAGATGTAATGAAAGATTGGGGAAGCAGAAGCGTCTCAGCTTACTCACACATGATCCTGGGGAGCCTCGGCGGGAGTCCGCGGGCGGCGGGCAAGATTCGCTGTCATGAGCACGGGCACATGGAAGCAATGCGAAGCCTCAATGATCCTGACAAACTCACGAATCACCGCTCGCATTGCAAACTGCAAAAGTTGGTCGGCCAGAGCATTCGACGCATACCGTGTCTGAAGATCTGAACCCACAGCAGTAGCCTGGAGTCGAGAGACAGCCGCCGTGCGTCGGTCAAAATCGCAAGGCTTGCCTGACGTCAGTTCAAGCCTTGTTGGTCTGCCGACCGGAGTGAGGCAGTGTTGGAGAGACTTTGGGCAGCTCCTCCCGAAGGCCACACAGTTATCATCCTGGAAATGCCCTCTTAGTTCGCGCCGCGGTGAGTGGAGCAAAAATTTTGAGCGGCGGCGGCAGAGAATTCTGAATTCAGTTCTTCAAAGCATGTCGCGGACTTCGCATGAGTCCGTGGTCCTGGAGATGGCGCGAGTGTAGTGTCCATTGTGTTCTGCGCGTGCTCTTGATCCATGCGATGCTGACCATCGTTGTAGCGCGGCTTCTCGGTGGCTTTGCCGGCTCTTTTGAGATCGAGATCGAGGCCGCACTGGAACGCGGATCCCGTACTAATCGGCGCAGTCGGGAAGGAGAGAACCTCGACGCGACGTCGACCGGGCGTGGGATGGGCGGTCAGCCGGCGGCCGCATCAATGGTCCCCGCAATTATCAGGTTGAACGTCAATTTCGTGTGCGCCCCTCGTGCGCATGACTTGCGCTAAGAGTTGATGGCAGTCTCTCGTCGTCCACCTCGTCGCGGTCGATTCGAGATCCAAGTGTCCGCAGGGACTGTATCTCGAGTCAGGCGCGGCGTCTCCATATGGCAAACTTGGCATGAGGGCCTTCACGACCCTCTGCGACCTGGCAAGATCGATGGTGTTTTGTTGAGACTTAACCGTCGTAATTGAAATCCGGCTCCCATCCATATATGCCCATGCTCCCGCGGGATCGTGAGACTGACGAGGCGGCCTCGCAGTCGCCGATCTCCAGGTTTCTCACGCTGGTGTTCTGATTGTTGCTTTCGGACGCCAGCGCTGCTCCAGGATCGCAAAATGGTGGAGAGACGATTTGTTGCAGCTGGAAGCTATGCGTGTGTAGATATGAGGTCCATGGAGTAGCGGTGAGGAACGTGACACGTATTCGCCAGCTGTTCAAACGCGGGAGCTGACGTAGAGATACCCAATCAGTATCGTGGAGCGATCATGCAATCGCGACCAGAGCTCGTGATGTGATATGAACGGATTCAAAGGGAGAAGCAGGAAGTCACGATGTATAGATAGACGTGAGGTCGAGAGAGTGAGTATCTGGTTCGGAAGGGCCGTAGTGAGTCAGCGATCCCCTGCAAATGAAAACCTCCAGCAAAGTCAAAATCACTACCAACAAATGCGTGTGGCGTACAGCTCATTTAAATGAAATCTCCGCTCCCAATCGGACGAGTCCGCCAACTCCGAGGCCACACAGGCGACGGCAAGGCCCGCTGCCCTCGACACGTCTACGCCTCCTCCTTGACTCCATCATCGTAACAAAACAAATATTCCGCCGAAGTCAGGCGGTGGACAGACCGATTGCTTTCAGCTCAGTGTCGACGAATCCGTCGATCTCAGGAAGAAGACCATCATGGATGTTTCGAATGTGCCGGTGGTAATTGTCCTTCCGGGCAAAACCTAGGACGTTGCGTCCACAATCCAGCCAGGGGCAACATACCTTCGGAATCCTAACAATGCCATGCGTTCCCAGGTGCCGGTCACGCTCATGTGGAGAAACAAAGCCTTTCGGACATCCAAGGACCTCGCACTGATAAGCACGCTCTGAGTCGGGAACGTCGCATCGCCGATGGTGAACAAGCTCGCTTTTGGTGTTGAACAGCGTGAGGCGGAGATCTTTCGGGCAACAATGCAGAATAGGACCGCCACTGGAACGCGAATGCCGCCGAAAGCGATTGCCGGGTTGCCTGCGAGATCTGGACATGGCTCGTGCGGTTGTGGACTAGCACTGGAGCTGGACGCTGGACACGAGAGTGCACTCATGAGATCAAATGCCTTACTGTCGTTCAAGGAGGTGACGGACGGCGTCGCCGGGTGCATGAGGCGATTCTGTTGCGTTCCGGCATGAGCGCGAGGTTGGAAGGCACTGTGCGAGCTTTGAGTTGGCGGCGGCGATAACAGGCCATACCGCGAGCTCGAAGGTATTGATGCCGGGTCGTCTTGCCATCCGCTCGGCAGGAGCTGACGACCAGGTGTCTTGACGGGAGAATTGTGCAGATTTTCCAGTCCAAGTGCGCTCAGCTCCCTTCGAGCATTGTTGTCGTGGTGAGGTGGTCTAGGCTGGCCGGCGAAGTGTGCGCCCGCTAGTGCGGTGTGATCAGCTACGAAAGTGGTGGATCCCGTCGGTGCGTCCTGCGCTTTTTGCTCGGAGGTTTCGAGCTGGAGCGGTACATCGTGGGCAGAATCCTTCAACAGCCCTTTGCCAGATTCCGTCGACTCGCAAGGGGACGGTGGGGTGTGACTGAGATACACGCGGTTGCCCTCGAACAGGACGCTGACATCGGTCTCGATAGGGTCGTAAAGCCAGTACACGAAGTCCTCGTCCTGCTCGAAATCTGTTGCAGTGACAAGAGCTGCAAAGACGAGAACGAGAAGTAAGAGAAGGATGATATGCAGCATCCCGACGATCTGCGCATGCGAGAAAGCTTGTAGTGATTGCCGGACATCTTGATCGCTTTGGATGTGGTTTGGACTTCGGAGCAGGGTTCTGGCAGGTCTTCGAGACTTCTTAGATGCCCAAGATGTGTTCGTCTTTGACACACGTTGAAACTGCTCTTTATATCAAGGGAAGTTGGACGGACGAACAAATTGCGAACCATTCGTAGGGAGGCCGCCTCCCGTCATCCTACCGCACTCACGAGCGCATCGCCATAGCCAAGATCTTGTCGCAGCTCAATGAAACCGGCAAACATCTGGTGGTAGCCGGATACACTGCCCTCAAATGCTGTAGGTAAGCGAGCGGCAACATTGATGCCGAACGCCTATGTTACCAACCCCACGACTAATATGACAGAGTCGACGCCGAAGACCAATGCCCGTGGGATGGTCATAACCTTGGAGCACCTGTTGGGCGAATCACCGAACCGAATGCATGCGCCTAGACTCGCAATCTGCAAGCCTGCATCGGCACATCTTCCGCACAGGATCAAAGGACACCATATCACAGCAGAGCGGAGTGGCCCTGTCGACCGGAATTTCGATGCATGTCAAGAGCAGGGTAAAGTTTTGAGTGTCAAGCGCTGCAAGCGCCCACATGGCAGGTGTCACTCCTCTTCATTGCCCAATTACCGCGAATTCTCATTCCAGAT
The DNA here is from genome assembly GCA_000983655.1 of Zymoseptoria brevis. NCBI lineage: Eukaryota > Fungi > Ascomycota > Dothideomycetes > Mycosphaerellales > Mycosphaerellaceae > Zymoseptoria > Zymoseptoria brevis. The sequence continues at coordinate 7,496 of JYJE01001653.1, forward strand.
ATCCAGCTGACACAGTAGCAACCCCCAGGCGAGCGGTAAGAACGTCTGGGCAGAGCGCACAAGCCTTCCTGGACCAGGCGATCTGATTGAGCGATGAATCTCTGCACATCTCGCACTCTTCAAGTCTTCACAACGTCAGCAGGCTGAGATCATCACTCAGAAATCCCGTCACAAAGCACTCGGCCTGTAGCATTGTTCGGCCCGCGTACCGTCAGCCTCAGGGAAGAGAAGTGGAGATCCGCGGAAGCCTTCTCGCCAGAAATGTGGACTACGAACTGGCGCTGACGCTGGCTGCTCGAGAGAGCTCTCGCGGAGTCAATGAAACACTCTATGTTGGGTGTGCAGGACAATTTGCACGAGTCTAAGCCCGCCTAAGCCTGCACTTTCGTGTCAGCATGATGCCGTGCGCACAGAGACATCGCCTGCCTGCATTCACTCTGGCAGACGCTCTCACGCGAACGCAACGGATAGATACCTACCTCACGCCCGGCAATGTACCTCTTTCAATCCGCTGTGGCGCTGCCTACCGAACTCAATCTCGATATACACCTTAAATACACCACATGATGGGAACGAGCTATGCGCTGGCGTTCAGCAGCAGGGCACCAGTACGGTCGTCGCAATGGCTGCGTGACCCCACGTTCAGGATGTCAAGCGCCTTCGAATCGATGTGCTCTGGCCTGGAGGTGCGATGCCGCCACCGCGGAGGCGGTGTCTTTACAAGATACGTCCGGAACCATCCGCGGCCGACCAAAGGAGAGACGTCAACTACTAGATGCGAAGCCTCCATCCTATTCGATAAGGTGACCGCTCTCGTAAGCCGCATGATGCCGCGCTTCGTGTGCTATGTGTCTGCCAATGCTGTCAAGGTACTTCGGCCTGAGGCTATCGACTCCGCGTTTCTCTGTGGGGATGACTCCGATGGTCCCAGGCCTAACAACTCGACCAATACGTCGCCCACCGGCCACAACCATTCACTACATCCAAAAACTCTCTCGCAAACACTCTCTCAGCCTGCTCGCCAGGATGCAGCGCATCATAAAACAAGAAGCTATCCGGACTGTCCGAGTCGACGCAGTTCGCGCCTTTGACATCGCACTGGTGCGAGAAGTCCGTAACATTCAGCGGAGCCGTACCGTTCAGGTACTCCGAGGGATTGTAGTACATGTCCGAGATCTGGCCTCACGGTCAGCGGTCAGTCCTTCAAAACCACTCATCCTCGCCTGATACTCACCAAACCATGCATATCCATGATAGCAATCTCCGCCCCCTTGAACGTCTCCGCAATTTTCGTCAAAAATGGCGTCTTATAGTTGAAAATCTCATTCACCGAAACAACCTCCTCCTCCATCCGATACGAATAATACGTCAAATTGTCGCCCTTATTCGGCCACAGGCTCGTCGTATTGCCCACGCCACCCGCTTCCGGAAGACCATACAGCGGCACGAGGTTCAACGGCGCGATATTCATTAACACGAAATACCTCCCGCCTTGGTCATAGACGCTCTTCATCTGATTAAAAACACAGTCCGTGTAATTGAGGATGTTAGTCCCTTTGACCTGCGAGTCAGTCAACAGCGCCGCTTGTCCGAGATCGTTGGTTCCGATCCAGATTGCGTAGACGGTTTCGTCCGGTGGGTTGATCATAAAGGGTGAGCCGTTTGGTAGGGTGTATGCTGCGTCGGCGATGAAGGCGGGGACTTCGTATTGTTCGACGGCCGGGAAGAGGAATGACGCGGTACCGGTGTCGAGGATGCGAGGCGTGATGTTGTTGCTGCATACGGCGCCGGCAACGGCGTAGTTGTAGAGGTTCACGCCGCCTGGGGCGTATTGTTTGACGTATTGAGGCCAGGGACGTCCGCCGGAGGCGGAGTGGTAATTCTGATGGGAGTGTCAGTTGGGACATGATGTGTCTGAAAAGAGATATGTGATGGGGTTTTCCTTACGGCAGGATTGACGTAGCCGACGGGTGGAGCGGAGCCATTGTGGTCAGCGAAGTATTGCAGCAGTGAATCATCTGTATAGCTGTCGCCGAAGGTCACCAACGACGTGAACTTCTGCAGACTCCATTGCGAATGAGTTTCTGGTGGAGATGTATGCTGTCCGGGATATCCTGTCGCAGCTCCAGCCACGGCTGAAGCCAACGAAACGGTAAAAGAAGCAGAACGCATGATGACTTGTCCCATCAACGTACAATTGAAGAGGAAGAGCACCATTCTGCCGCATAAGGATCTATCGATATATGTACGATTCTTCTAATTCCGGACCCCCACTTCGTTTGAATCTTGTAATTCATTCTTCCGCCAGGATCAAGCTTGTTTTCCGTGAACCTTCGTCACATAGCCTCGAAATATTGATCCTTCGACTATGTCTCCATGGTGCCTCACCGCCGCTGGTAGTTCCTTCTTGCGCGTCGAAGTGGAGTATGCAGCGCGGGGAATGATCCTGGGATGGAAGTCAAACAGGCTATTCTGTTTCCTCCACCCGGAGTGCCTTTTAGCCTCTACACTGGCTAGGCACGCTAAAGAGGTAAGCTTTTGCAAGGATCGCGATGTGAATGAAGAAGAGCGCATCAGCTTGAGCTTTGGACTGTCGTCGCAACCGTCGTCCCTGCAGATATACACAAGAAGCCAAATATGTTCTACACAACAAGCTGGTCGTGGGTTCGTCGTGCCGACACCAGTATACCGCTCTCTTCACCGCCTACCACGCCCTGTCCGGCTCCCTAAACTTCATTGCTCCTCTGCCTTTGTACTTAACAGGCTCGTCATACCCACCACCACCTCCATCTCCTAAACGGCCGCCACCGCTACCGCCCAATCTTCCATTGTCCGCATACCGGCCCCTCGACGGTCGAAAACGGTCATTGTCCCTTTTCGAATGCCTTCCATCATCCCTTCTCGGACTGGGTCTATACCTCGCCTCGTCGTCATGATCTCTTCGTTGATCCTGTCGTTGTCGATACTGATTTGGCAGACTCCTCCTTCTCCGCTCTTCATCCTCTCCATCCGTGTCTGCATGCTCCGCGCGACGGTCCTCAAGTCGGCTTGGTGACGGACTACGTTTCCGCTTGTGCAACTTCGCAGATGAGGTATCCGACACATCTCCCTCTTCCGTCTCTTTCAATGGCTGTGAGTTGGACCTCGACCGCGATCGAACGCGTACTCGACCACGCTTGCCTTCATCGACCACATTGTCGCTTTGCCGTCTATTGCGTCGCGCATGAGGTGGTGGACTGGCGTCCATTTCGTCGGCGGACAAGTCGCTCTTCCGTCTACGCCCTCTATCATCCACGCTGGTCTCTGAAATCACATTCTCTTGCCGCGAGTCCCGCTTTTGCTGTTGTGGCTTCCTCTTCTTCTCCAGCTCTCCGCACCTCGACACCAACACCGGCGTCACGGGACAGTCCTTGCCATCGACCTTGACCTTTGCAATCTTCGCAAGCGTATCATCTCCACCCACCAATCGTCCAAATATCGTATGCTTCCCGTTCAAGTGCGGGCACGCCTCAAGCGTGAGGAAGAACTGCGACCCATTGGTATTCTTCCCTCGGTTTGCCGAACACACCAGACCCGCAGCGTCCATCTCTCGCCAGTCGAGGTTCTCGTCGTCGAATTCGCCATCGTAAATGCTCGTCGTGCCGGTGCCGTCGCCGCTAGCTATGTCGCCGCCTTGGACCATGAATTCGTCGATGACCCGGTGGAAGGGCGCTTTGGCGTAGGAGAGGCCATTGTGTTCGCCGGTGCAGAGTTGGCGGAAGCTGGAGAGCGCAGTCATTAGTGCTCTGTGGTTTGTGTAGTGATCGTCGTGCAGATTGTCGCGCGACGGGATTGGAGAGCTCACTTTTCTGCCGTCTTCGGAGTCTTGTCCGCGAAGAGCTCAATTGTGAGTCTGCCCGCCGGTTCTTCTCCAATGCTCACGTCCAAGAAGACTCGAGGTCTATTCGCTGCGGCCATGATTGGAAGCGGTCCCAAGATAAAGTCTGAGATCCAGAGCGAGGAGTTTCTGCGAACGATGAAGATCTCGAGGGACCCCAGTCAGGCCAACGTGGGGAGAGAGCTTGTGGGGAAGGTGGGGCTGTTGATGAGGAGGGACGCAACGCAGTACCTTACTTTCTGTTACAGAGGACCAAATACATCGGACGCACAAACCTCGAGGCCGCCGCGATTCTGATGACTTGCTCGTGACTGTCAACTGGCCGAGTGGCTTACAGCTGCTTGTGTTTGCCTTATTCACCTGACAATGGTCGCACAAGCTAAGCGAGCTGGCCCTCACAGCCTTACCTCGAGATGTATACCTACCCTCTTGGTCTCTCGATGCGGAGTTGACGACAATGAGTACAAGCATCATCAGGTGTGGACTCATGGACTGGCCCTCAAGCAGGGAGGAGAAAGTCTATCAGGCATGTTGTACCTATGCGGCAAGATGTCATGAACATCAGGATCGATCTATCACAGAGAGGATCATTCGACGAAGGCACCGATAGATTGAGCATCCGCGCGATGCGCCAGAGCGAGTTTCATAGAGAGCCCAGTTACAATTTGAAAGCGACGGACACCAGATTGTTGAGACGCATTAGCAACCCCACCATCGAGTCTTCCACCAGATTTTGACACGTCGCTCGCGGATCGAGCCTTCGACAGCAGCAGTATCAACGCCATTTGCAGATCCACTTCGAACAAAAGCTCGATCCTTCTATCCTCAGGTCGCTCTGTCCGCAGGAGATTCAGAGGTGTGTCGGCTGCCTTGAGATGATTGACTCTACAGAAGAGTCATTCCAGAATTGTGTCCAGGCGGAAGGACAACAGCCAAAGCAAGTGGCCCAAATCCAGATCGACAGTGACCCGAGGATGATGCCCCTCAAAATCAACAGTCCGGATTACCATTGTTCCTAACTCGGGCGTTTTGTCCGGGACAAGCGGCTGCGAAGTCCCATCCCGAATCAGCATCAGGGCAACAGCAGTAGCGCTGTTCGACTGATCAGTGAATGGCATCCGACTTGTTGGACGCGCAACTTACGTCTGTGTAGTAATGGCCATTGAGACCGTTGCGCCTGTTGATTTCCCATGTTGAACAATGAGGGGAGCGCGCGCAGGCGTCGCCGGTTGCCCTTTTGGACGGGGCGTCCCAAGGATTGCCTGGAGCTGCGCAGTAGAAGAGTTGAGGTGGACCAGAACCGGTGAAGGCCGATGCGTACCGGGCCGGAGCGAGGGCGGCCAGGAACATGATGGAGGCGGTAGAGAACAACATCTTGATTGTTGGCCGGTATTAAGCAGGTATTGAATAGCTGGGTGGAGCAAGTGTCAAACGGCTGGTGTCGAGCAAAGATGGGAAGAATTGAACGCAGGAAGCGACGGCTCGAGGGTGTTGGAGAGGAGAAAACTATCGAGAGACCTCCTGCGTCTATATGGTTCTACTACGCCCTGTGCACTCAGCACCGCCGCTCACGTGGTCTAGGATGGTCATGTTCGTTCGTATTGCACCGCCAGACGGCATTTCATCTGGTCCAGGATGCCCGAGTCCGGCCTGAGTTTAATGGCCTGTCCAGAAGTGAATCAGACCAATGGAGACCTGAGAAAACCTCATACCTTGGAGGGCGGTGAGTCACTTACTACGCAGTGACCTTGGACGTGGGCTCTGCCATGTCGCAAGCAGTTCGCGTGTTTCATTGCTTGAATTTGCTTCGGCCATGCTCGTGCCATCCCTCCTCGTCCCGGATCCCTGGAGAAGAGACGAAGTAACTTGCCTTGATGCTCCCGGTGCAAGCGATACAGGGAGGGGATCTGGCCGACATGAATGCTTGTCCTCAGCACGCCTTCTTTGCAGGTCCAGAAACAAATGTCGGGGGAGGATTGGCCAAGTCTCTCGTGATCGGGCCATCAGAGTTGCGCAAGGTTTGGGAGGTATTCACCCGACACGCTAGTCAACTGCGGTGCAAACTTTCCAGCCCATGTTGCAGACATGATCGCAGACATGCACTTCCTTGCCATCTCCGCGCTCGCTACACTCTTCGTAGCGGCTTTTACGGCTCCCGTTCCTGTTCCAAGAGTACGTTCGACCCATCGACTGCCATGCACAGACACAGACCCCAATGTAGCCACGACAGGACAAATCGGTGGCCAGAAGCGACGCCTGTGTAAGTTTCCGGAAGTTCACTGTTCAAGGACCGACCTCGTCCAGGTTTTGAGCATCGCACAGCCTTAAGGATATGCACCCGTGCGCGACATCGAACCCGCCCGACATCGAACCCACCGAACATCGATACCACCGACATCGAACTTAACGACATTGAACCAACATCGAATACCATCAGCTTTCGAGCATCATATCCTGAAGGCGGCCTGGAAGACTTCTCAAGATACATTCAATATAAGCTTCGTCCGCTACATGGCCACGCCAACATGCGCCTCCTTCTCAGCAAGCTTCTCTCTCTGATCTTCATCATCACTCGCCCTTAAACTTTGCTCGTTTCCAAGAACGCCATTCTGCTTGCTCCCAAGCCCACCACTCTCACGCTTGAAGCCCCAAGTCCTCGCCCCACTCAAGTCAACCTCTCCCGAACTCCGCTTGTCCCCTTTGCCAAACAGTTTCTTAACCAATTCCACCCAAGCCGTCATCATCTCACTCCGGAACAGCAGAAAGAACGCTTCCACGCCCACGAATGCGAGGATATACAATGTCGCCAACGCGATCTCCTCGGAAATGATAAACGCTCCCGCCAAGTGCGCACATCGCGCGGCATCCTGCGAGGCGATGAGACACAGGATCCATGGGATCAGCTCGTCGGTCTCGGCGAATGCTTTCTGAGTGAGAAGATCATCGAAGTAGACGAAGATGATGGAGATCCAGGCTGTGGTGAAGATGGCGATTGTGACGATGAGAAGGGATCGCCATTGCAAAAGGAGCACGGAGCGGAGTCTGCGGGCGGCGATGAGGGCGTTGCGGGACTTGGTTGTGCCGGCGAGGGAGCTCGAGGGGTCTTGGCTGGAAGAGGTGAGTTGTTGGCGACCCGAGAAGGCGGCGCTGAGGTAGACTTTGACGCAGTAGGCGAAGGTCATGAGTTGGAGTAGGAGGGAGAGGCCAGCGAAGGCGAGGAGCCAGCCCCAGTAGGTCGAGAAGCTGCCGACATTGACGTGGCAGTAGCCTCCGAAGCGGAAGGATACGCCGACGTGGGCGAGCACGGCGGTGGTCAGGGCGATCACGGTGGACCAGGTGATGATGTTGGCGGCGAGGTAGTACGTCCCGTCGATGACGATGTTCCAGCAGATTTGCAGGTGCATGAAGAGAGCGCGGACCAGGACCCAGCTGACCAGCGTCATGCCACCGAGGGCTGCGAGTCCACCTGACACTGCGCATGTACGGTTGCTCTGCATGCCGTTGGGTGTGACGGCGTCGAAGCATTGTGGTGGCTGGCGTGCAAGAGGAATTATGAATCCTAGCTCGAGGACCATGATGCCCGCGAGAAGAATCATGTTGATGTATGCTCTTCTGGTGACTTTGGCGGGGAGCACGATGTGGGATATGAGCAGGAAGCTGCACTGGATGAAGCCCACGAGGTGAACCCAGGCTGCGCCATCTGTCAGGCGACGGAAATCCGATCTGTATGTGTAGTCGTATACGGGACATGGTATACAACAGCGAGAAGCATTCGGAGTGGTGACGAGCGGGTTCACGGCGCAGTTTCTGCCTTCGCGGACTGGAGAGTCGGAGTCAGTGTGCTGTCTTCGAATGATCTGGACCGGTGGCAAACTTACATCCACCTCTGTAAGGATGTAGCGACTCGCCGATGAAGGGAGCTGGACAACCTTCCGAGTCGACGTTGAGCAGATTCTGTGCTAGTCCGGGATAGGGGTCCGCCATGTGGTGCGTAGTGGTGTGAGAATCCTTCCGATGTTACCGTCGAGGAAGTGCAAGAGCCATTTTAGCGAATAGGACATATCAGTTAGGAAGGACGCAGTGAATAAACAAAGCGCAAACGGATGTCGGCAATCCGGGACCTACAAAGAGGTTGCCACATTCCAGACTGCAAATCCACGTGGCCAAGCCTCATGGAATGCGCAACCAGAAGAAGCGTTTGTCGCGTGTCATTATTATTGGGCCACTGAATAGAGACGGAGTTTTGGATGGACTGGACAGGAGGCCTCTTGCTGCTTGGAACCCATCCCGGATGACACGAACGTCTTCATGAGTTGCAGCAGGCACTCCCTTCGGGATGCAAGGCAGACTGCTTCATGTTGAAGTTGAAAGATCTCCATGGTTGGGCTCTTGCAGCATAAAATGCAGTATGTCCTGTACCATAGACAGGTGGTGCTTTCGAAAGAGGCATCGCCGCATCGTGGGTCTCACACCGGAGTGAGACCGAGACTAACAGGCAAAAATTGCCCACCGCGTACCTCGAGAGCAAAAACATACAACACCGCGGATTCCCCAATTGTCACCAACTTGAGTACTGATGCGGCGGTTACATGATTGTCGTAGCAGATCGGACGGGATGCTGATTTTTCATGTACCTGTGGTCGTATGTGCTTGGTTAGAGGATGGCTCTGTACTTGAATGTTGTCTCGCCTGTCGTCAAACGGCACAGTGGGCGGATGATGCAAGCGAGGAGTAAGAAGTCCTGGGCAAGAACCGCTCTGGACTCGATATTGTTGATAAGATCTCAGCCTGCTCGCGATGTCTCAAAGCAGTAGCTCGGGTCACGGCCATGTTGCTGCTTTCGTGCATTCCTGACAGTGATTCCGAGATGCATATCTTGGAACGCCCACGTGATCTCTCACGTGTTCTCCGACGGGCATACCGAAAGAGGGAAATGTCGTGCGCCAGAGAGTGAAATGCAGTAAAGGAGAAGGTACCGTGTTGTAATTTCAACATGAAGTCGATATAGGCCTCCGTTCGGAAGGGGCAGCCGAAAGCTTGACTTCCGAAAACGCGTCCTCTTCGGATCCAACATTTCGAGGAAAATGAATGCCTGATACCAATGAACATCACCTCGCCTGATACGCCGTGATACAAGAGACTTCTCCAAGCAACATTCCAAAGGACAGCACCTCACCTCATGCCCGCGTACAAGTCATAGCCTCACGACCATGGCCGACCTCGACGCAACCCCCGGCCAGCTCAACTGGCGACTGAGCGCCCACCCCATCACATTGGTGACCTTTCTCAGCTTCCGCATATGTTCGCAGCCTCCATAATACCCTCTCCATAATATGCTGACATACTCTCGCAGCAAGTCTACTAGTCTATCTCTTCGGCCTGATCTTCACCGACAACTTCGTCCTCATCTTCATCATCACCATGCTCCTCCTCGCAGCCGACTTCTACTACCTGAAAAACATTGCCGGCCGAAGACTCGTGGGACTAAGATGGTGGAACGAAGTGAGCGCGGGGTCGGGAGACTCGCATTGGGTGTTTGAGTCGGCGCCGCAGCCAAATGAGCCGGGTGGGAGGTTGATCAATGCTACGGATAAGAGGTTCTTTTGGTTGGCGCTGTATGCGCAGCCGGGATTGTGGATCGCATTGGCGATCGTGGCGATTGTCAGGTTCAAGTTTATCTGGTTGACACTTGTTGGTGGGTATACCTCGATGCTGTTTGGAAGACATGTGAAGCTGACGAGTGAGCGCTCTAGCCTTTGCCATGGTGCTCACGATCACGAATACCTTGGCGTTCTCAAGATGCGACAAGTTCAGTCAAGCGAGTGGACTGGTGGAGCGTGGACTGTACTCCGGATCGCTGGCGAGGAATATCGGAGGAGCTCTGTTCTCAAGAATGTGGAACCGATCGTAAGGAGGGCTGTCATGATTCTCGTGCTACCATCACAAACAGATGCTACTTATCTTGAAGAAACAGATCGAGGTCAACGGAAATTTGGGCTTCATTCTGCCTTTCTGCAGCCTGCAATCCATGGAGCCGATGTCCATCGCCTGCCTCGCACAGCGTGCCTGAATCTCGTCGAAATACTTCAACGATATCTCCTTTCCACCCTCTCCTTCTCCATCCTTTCCCTCCTCGTTTCCTTCTTTTCTGGCGACTTCTCCTCTTCCTGTTCGGCGTCCGCTGGCTGCAACTCTCCTTCCTTCTCCTCCGCATCCTTCGCTTCTTCTTCCTTCTCTACGGCCTCCTTCACATCCGTCTCGCGCTCCTGCGCCGCCTCAATTTCCTCACGATCTTTCACATTATCTTCCTCACTTCCATCACCTCCGTCATCATCCTCCGCACCATCAGGATGCACCTTCTCATAATGCTCCAACAACTCCTCTGTCTCCTCAAATATCTCCTCACAAAGCTTACATTCATGCCCGTCAAACGCAAAATCTCCACTTCCCAGCGTATCATCCAGCCCAATGTCCGGATCCGCATCGGGATCCTGGCACAGACCTTCGATCAGACGATCTCTCTCTGCCAAATCTGCCACCCGTTCTTCCAACGTCCGCGGGCGTGCAACCTGGGCCCTGGTAGTCAATTCCTCAGGCGCACTGACGATACGACGACCGGGAGATGCTGGAGGTGGGTCTGCCCACAGAGCAGGAGGTAGACCAGCGTGCGGAGTGGGAGTCAGACCCGTCGACGGACCAGGCAGTGCACCGGTAGACGGACCAGGAGGCGCCAACTCTCTTAGCAACTCATTCTCGGGCACATCAATCGGCATCTGCAACAAATTCAGAAACACTTGAAACACCGCATTCCAATTCGCCGTGTCCTGTCGGATCGTGGTTCCGGGCCACAGCTCGTTCGCATAGCGGCGTGTGAAGCTATTGGCGAGAGATGAGGCTTCTTCGAACGCTGTGGGGATGGAGAGGGGGCCGTTGAGCATGGATGGAGGAAGGATGTTGCTGGCGTGGGCTATGGCGAGGGAACGAAGAGAAGCGGCGTTTTGCGTGGGGAGGGTGAGGTCGGAGAGAGCCTGTGTGAGGCGGTCGAGCGTTTCGGTCAAGGTGGACATGGTTGATTTTTGGGTTGGTTGAAACTTGGAAGTGGTTGTGAACGATCTGTGGGAGGACGATGCTTGTAGAAATCGAGGTGCGGAGATGGGAGGATCAGATCATATACTTCGAAGCGATTGTGAGACGATTGCTGAGAGAAAGACGGAGATGTTTGTGCAACAATCACAGTTTAAAGCTCGCTAATGCAATGGACCTTTGACACGCTGGGTCCACCAATTGCTCGCATGCTTTGGAAAGCTCGACATGTTTGTCCAGCCGGCCCAGTGCATCCTAGATGCAGGTCGACGTCGAATCCCGCCCGCAATGTCTCCGACTCACATTCGGTCCGCTCAGACGTATGTCGACCGACCAGCTCATATTGGCCGGCCTAAGCAGCCATACTATAGTATCTACCGCCCTTCTTCCCTCCAATCCCACCTTTCCTCTTCTTCCCTCCTCCATCCTCAACCTCTTTCAACGCCTCTCCCAAAGCCTGTCCCGCTTTCCTCTTCTTTTCCTCCCCCTTTCCCGTTTTGACCGCAATGGTCAGCACCTCATCTTTGCCAATCTTCTTCCCCTTTTTCTTCCTCTCCACCTCGTCCCTCACCGCCTTCTCAGCAGCTTCCCAACCCTCTCCCGTCGTCTTGTCACCACCCATACGATCAAGCGCTAGAGTGTCAATCGCCGCGCGCTTACGCTCTCGCTCGGCATTATCCTCGACAAACTCATCCGCCGCGTCCTGCAAGTCGTCTGCCAAGTCCTTCGCTACGGCCTTGCCATCAATCTCCACAGTACCTTCACCATCACGATCGACTCCGCCAGAAGTGGGAGCGTCCGGCATCTCTTCCACAATCGCACCTTCTTGCACCTTCCTCAAGAAAGTCGAGATTTTCCGAATGACTTTGACGAACATAGCCAGGAGCTGGGACATCCCCACTCCCAATTCCTTCTCCAGGTCTTCGAGGACTTTTCGCTGTAGTCCGATCGCGCAGAGGAGGGACTTCTGGATCCCGGACAGAGTCACGCCGTCGGAGCCGGTGCCGAGTTGGCCGGAAAAGTATAGAGCCGCGATGCGCGGTAAGAGGTCGAGAATGACGTGGTAGTCGAGCATGTTGTTGGCGTAGGAGTCTAGACGCTTAATGTCCCACGGAGAGAACGTCGCGTCGAGGTCTTTCTTCGTGAGAGAGGTGGCTGTGCTGAGAGATGAGGAGCTGTTGGCGAAGCCTTTCCGTGCGCTCTCTTCGATGGCGAGAGCTTGCACGCTGCCAAAGGCGCGAAATTGGTAGCCTAGTAAGGAGAGGAAACGGGAGTGGAAGTCCTTCGCGTAAGCCGCGAGCCAGCTTCCGTCGGCGGTGGAGGAATCCGCGTCGAGGGTGCGGAGCATGACGCAGGTGTGTTCGCCGGTCAGGTCGTTGGCGGTCTGTCGGAGGTAGACGGGCGCGAAGCCTGCGCGGTGCCAGAATTTGTGGAGGGGTTGAGTGAGACCGTAGGACACGCCGAGGTAGTCTAAAGGTGCTGGTCGACGTTCGGAAAGGCGGGCGAAGAGAGGAGGCATCGCGGTGATGTCACGGATCTTGACGTTGTCGGTCAAGAGGGAGGATTTCTCGATGTCGGCGTCGGAGACTCGGGGCATGGATGCTTCTTCTGTGGAGATGGGGAGGAAAGATGATGACTCGTCGAGGGAGATGTGTTTGCCTTCGTAGAATTCGGTGAGAAGGGTCAGTGCACGAGAGCCGTATCCCATGCTGGCGTAATCAGGATTTGTCGCGATGCGGACGATGCGAGCGCCGGAAAGACCTGCAAACTCGGAGTCCTGGAATTGTTGAGAGACAAGCCATGGGATTAGATCGCCGCCGGCTCGCTGTCCGCGCGAAAGTGAGTTGAGGACGCTTTCGCGAGAAATTTGGCCTTCCAAGGCAAGTTGAAGGACACAAAGGATTTCAGGGAGGCGATTGGAGTCTTCCTTGACTGGAGCGACAAGCACGAAAAGTTGGTGCGCGGGTGCATCGGACATGAGTTGAAGGTCATTGGGAGTGTTCTTGTAGTGAGAGGCGACGTAGAGAGCCATCATGTTTTGGAGGAACTTCTCGCTGACGGGGTGGAATGAGAAGAGAGTGTCGCGATTGACTTGAAGAAGTTGGCATTCGGAAGGGTGGGGCGTGCCATGTATGCTTGATGCTCGAGGGAGTGTGGCGTCGAGACAGAGAAGCCGATTGAGCCATTTCTCGACTGCATCGCCTTGTGCGTATCGGATTGGCTCTGAGAGGGTTATCTCTCGGAGTGAGCGAGATGTGCGTGGTGTGTAGTCGACGTCCTTCTTGTTGCCGTTTTCTCTTCCGGTGACCTTTTCGTCTGATTGCAGTTTGGAGCCGCCTCTTGACTGCTCACGCAACTGTTGAATGAGCTTCAATGAAAGAGATCGACCAGTGCCTTCATAGCCGTTGATCGTCGACGCCATGAAGACGAGGTATGGACCCATGAGCTTCTTAACGAGCGGAAGTGGAATGGCTGCGGCCTCGTCAATGACGAGCAGCTCAGCCTGTCCCAGCGTGTATGCATCTTGAGGCTGGATGTATTGGATGGTCTGTCGATGTTGTCGGTGAACATTGACCCTGACAATGGCCTTGTTGAAGTCGGGATTTGTAGATTGGATAATGGTATAATCGGAGTGGTCGAGGTACCCCAGCGCATCGAAACCCCTGAAGACGAACTCGAACAGAGTCTTCAGATTCTCGGGCGAGGGAGATGTGATGAAGATGTTGCTATAGCCATGTGCAATGGCCGCTGCGATAGCCATACCCAACGCGGCAGATTTACCTCGTCCACGAGCTGCGGTGAGAGTGACCGTACTTGCCAATGTCTTCTCTGCGATAGCCTCCACAAATGTAAGAAGTGCTTTCGCTTGATCGACTGTCTCTGCCAGTTTGACAAGATCTTCCACCGGTTTTGTGTCCGCCAGATTCTCCTTGATGTCCTCCAACTCCTGTCTCGACTTGACCTTCTCGTTGTCCTCGTCTGAGATTTGCTTTTCAACCACGCTCTTTCCACCCGAGATGGGCAAGACATTCATCTCGTCGTCCACAACCAAGCAAGATTCGCAACTTCCCAACGACAGGATGAATCGCTCGTTAAATCGCGCTGTCACATCTCCATGTGCTTCTGTCCGGTATCGTGAGTGGATGTCCATGGATAGTGTATACAGCTGCTTCAAGCTGTTCATGCCCTTCAACAACAGCAACACCAATCCTCCACCTTCGACCGTCTCCATTGTCCTTGCAAGCAAATTCGGTGTGATCGCCTCAAAGTCCTGCAGAATGCACATGCCGTATGTGTTGCCCAGAATCTTCTCCGTCTCCTTGTAGTACACATATCGAATGTTCTGTGTGCTGACGAACAGCTCGAATGGATCCTCGTTGTCCGTGTCACGAACGCCCCGCTTGATCTCCTTCTTAATCTTCTTTTCCCGCTTTTGTCGGTGAGAAGAGAATCCGAGTAGCTTGTTCTTGTACGCCCATAGCACGGATTTGTTCAACTTGATGTCAAGATTGAGCAAAATGTGGTAGAGGTTGACGATGACATCCTTTTGACGGTCGCCGACGATGACGAAGAAAGATCGCTTCTTCTCTGCCATGCCATTGCGAATCAGCGCCGGTATGCGCGCATCGATGGCTTTCTTCGGCATGATGGCGGTAGTCTGGACGGAATGGGAGGTATTGAGGTGTTCAGTTCGTGCTCGGGGAGAACGTGGAGGTGATCAAGCCATATTCACCCGAAGTCTAAGCTCTCGGTTGTAGATCGAGATGTCGGACGGAGGAGGAGGAGGAGGAGGAGGAGGAAGTAATCGGCAGTGATGTCGAGCAAAAGGTCGACTTTCACAAGCCAATTTTCAGATCTTCCTTCCTCCAAAAACTTTGGCGCTAGCAGGGAGACAAGCTTCTCCACGATCTGCATCGGCACGTGGCCCCCAAACGCCCGCCAAAACCTTGTCCTGCTTTCTTTCAGCCTGGGACTGAATCGCAGTATCTTCCGTTTCTTGTTGTTGTTGACAACCGCGCCGTTCGTGTCGCCCACCAGGCACGATCGCAGCATCTTCATGCTTGCTCAGCTTGGCAAGGACCAAGCACTACGTTATAGCGCTCGTATCGGACAATGCACTACAGGGAATAAATGAACGGACGCAATGGCACGACCCAGGCAATCTGGCCGGCCTGCACGTGAGACATATCGATTCCTGAACGTCGTGTCACTGAAAGCTGACGGACTTCATCGCAGTGGCCTGGTCATCGCAACCTACCTTATCATCCGCGAATCTCCTACGACCTTCGCCGCCGATAAGCCAGTCCATACCGCGATCGCAACGTTTGCAATATGTGGAGCTACAGTACTTATCGCAAGCCGATTGTTACCCCGAGAAGTAGCGACATCGAGCAAGAGCGGATATGATCTGGTGCCGTTGAACGAAGAAGGTCACGGGAACGCCGCGAGAGATGCCTCGCCATTGCCTGTGCATCAACGATATGATAACGATGGCGATGAAGAGTTGGATCAGCCCAGTCCTCGACAATGGAGATCGCTGTTTCTCGCGTTGGTCTTCTCTCTCTGTCTCAGAGCAGAAGTCTGGCATCGAGTGGTGAAGAATGTGCAGTGCAGTGGAAGAACGTGGACACCCATCATCCCGGTCTTGCTGGCAGTCTGGGAATTCTGGAGAGGACACAGTGCTAGGAAGGCGAGACAAAGGAAAGCCACGAGAGTTTCTTCGGATGACGATGTGGACGCTAGCGTGTATGATGTTCTCCTGCGGCTGGTCGCCCACAGTACGGTGTCCGGTGTGGCTACCGCTTCCATGGTTGGATTTGGTGGGCTGTTGGCGCTGAACTCACTGGCGAGCCCTCACGGAACATCCATCTGCGCCGCGAATTCGTCTGGAGTGCGGCTACTGCAATTCTTGGGAACGGTGTTGGATGCAATGGTTGCCATGATCGTTGGGCGAGTATTTACATCTGGAGGGAGGAGTTTGGCCTCGCGATCCGCCCTTCTTGGATGGGCTTTGATGGTGAGTGAGACACTCGCAGCGGACTCGAATATAGAAGCTAACAGGCGCAGTTTTCTGCTACATTCTTGTTTGGCATTGGTGCGGTATATTATCTCGCAGAAGAGGCAGACCGCACTTGGATTTTGACGATACCCCGATATTACGTTTGGCATGTTCTGCGATTGGATGTTTATATTGCATTTGCTATTCTGACCGCGCTCGCTATGGTAAGTCTTGTTCCTCATCCCCTTGGAGAATGGAGAAGGATGTACTGATCACTCGATAGACACTGCATGCAGGTCTGGTGACCACGTCCCTTATCGTTGCATTCACATCGATTGTGACTGCTGCGACACCCTCAGCCTGGACGAACCAGCACCCATTTCCGCCATATTCTCTCGGTCTGGCATATTTGGGCATCTCAATTGCCATCCTTGGACTGTTGACATATTTGCAACTCGAGACGACCTCCACGGTATCCTCAACAAGAAAACGACCACTCTTTTCTTCTCACCTCCCAGCTTGGCTGTACATTCTCCTTCTCGCGATCTTTCTCACCTGGACGGGCCTTGAGATCAATCACAGCACCTCTGTATCCTATCACCCCATTGACCTCCTCATTTACGAAGCGGAAATGGCACACGACAAATACGCCAAGCAAGCCAGCGCCAGCAAAGACCTAAAAAGAGCCAGCCAAATTTACCGAAATCGCTATGGCAGACATCCCCCACCTGGATTTGATCTCTGGTTCAAATATGCCACTGATAGGAAGTCCGTCATCATCGACGACTTTAACAGCATTCATCTCGACTTGCTCCCCTTCTATGCACTCACGCCACACGAAATTCGACACAGGACATGGAAAATGGTAGCCAACCAATGGAATTTCGCAGCCGGAATCAGCATTCGATCGGGCAAAGTCTCCGTCATGCCAAACATTGCTCCCACTCATGGCTGGATGGGAGAGGGCGTCGCAGAGATGCTTTCCAAGTTCTCCGAGTTTCTCCCGGATATGGACCTCGCGTTCAACCTCAACGATGAATCTCGTATCGCCGTACCGCACGATGAAATCGAACGAATGCGCCAGATTGGACGAGAAGTCGTGCCTGCCGAGAAACCAATCAAAACCTTCTCCGCTGACCGCGCCGCAACCTGGGAGTCGATCGAACCGCCGCTGACCACCTCACCCCTCGAAGAATATTCCTGGCAGCAAACCTTCCATCGTTACGGCGCAGTCGGCTGTCCTTCCTCTTCTCCCGCTGTCAGATCTCGGGTAATCGACACCTCGTTTCTCTGCACCTCCTGCGCCGCTCCACACTCCCTTGGCGCCTTTCTCTCCAACTGGACTCTGTCGTCCAACATCTGCCACCAACCCGACATCGCCAATCTCCACGGCTTCTACCTTTCGCCCGCCTCGTTCAAATCATCCCACGAGTTGTATCCCATCTTCTCCCAAAGCAAAGTCGGCGGGTTCAACGACATCCTCTACCCTTCCGCCTGGAACTACCTTGACAAAGCACTCTACTTTCCCACTGACGAGCATCCAGACAGACCCTGGGAAGAAAAGAGCAACACCCTCTTCTGGCGCGGCGCTACTTCCGAAGGCGTGTCGCAAGGTTGGGGTCAATGGCAAGGTATGACCCGCCAGCGCTTCATTTACCTCGCAAACCACCTCGACGCACTTCACCCGATTCTTCTCCCAAACCACCCCTCCAACCCGGACGAGAAAATGAGCTATCAACATCTCCCTCTATCCTCCCTCTCCACGTCAATAGACGTCAAGCATACACAACCCATCGTCCGCTGCGGCGGCGTCGACTGCGACGCTCAAGCGATTCACCTCGCGCCGCTGGCGGAGACGACGGTTGACTTCCAAGCTCACTGGCATTATAAATACCTCCTCGACTTGGACGGAGCGGGGTTCAGCGGCCGCTTCTTACCTTTCCTACGAAGTGGCAGTCTGGTGCTCAAAGCAGGTCTGTTCCGGGAGTGGTGGGAAGATCGCGTTAGGGCGTGGAAGCACTTCGTCCCTCTCGACGTTCGCGGCCATGGACTGGCAGGAACGGTGGCATATCTCGGTGGCGTTGGCGATGGGAAAGATGGGCAGGAGAAGAAGTGGGAAGCGAAGGACGCCGAGGCGAAGAGGATCGCGGAGCAAGGCAAAGAGTGGGCGGAGAAGGTCATGCGGAAAGAGGATATGGAGATTTATTTGTTTCGGTTGTTGTTGGAGTGGGGACGATTGACGGATGATCAGAGGGATGAGTTGGGATTCGAGGTCTGAGTGGATCTGATTACATGGGACCATTAAAAGAATACGAGAACTTTGACATACTTCAAACGATGGAGGAAAAATGAGTAAGAAATCCGCTCATTTCTATTCGATTCCGCTGGGGTGCAAAGAACGTGGGTTGGTCGTCCTTGTTGAAGAAGACAGATAACAGCGTCGACATTGATGTCGGTACGGTGGGATATCATGAATGCCGAATATTGGGCGAACGACTCATCACCGGCCACCGCTCTCGCGTCATTTGATACCCGCAGGGTGATGTAGCCCTCGGTTGCTGCCTCTCAATTCACTGTCAGTGATCGAGCAAGCAATGGTGCTCGACGTCTCGTGTCGGGTATCGCTTCCTCCCACGAGCCATAGACAAGGGAAAGCTCACCCTTGCTAGCGGTCATCACTCGCGTGCTGTAGTTCTACCGGAGAGCCCTTGCGTGTGATGAAGGTCCCAACCCTGGAAGCATGCATCTCCTTGCCTTCAGAGGGGCGTAGCACAAGTGACGCCTCTAGCATACGATCCCGAATGCCCTTACACGTATAACAATTTCGTGTACGAGATCGCCATACCTCGCGACTGCCAATTCCAATCGGATCCGAGGTCGAACGAAAGCCCTCCGCGGATTGGCTTCGAACCCTTACCGAAGGGCACATCGAAACTCATCCTGCGGCTGACCAATGGCTCTGCCATGGGCATCGATCCAACATATCGCGTCGAGAACGAAGTCGCTGCGATGCACCTCGCTTCTGCTGCTCTCCGTTCGTTACAACACGGCCGAAAGGTCGTCCCATCGGTGTATGGCTGGGCCAGCGCGGCTGGTGGCGGTAGCAACGGTTCGGAGAACCAGGGCTGGACTTTGCAAGAAGCTTTGACAGGAATAGAGCTGGATGCTGCCCTTCCGCAGCTCACATTGGAGCAGAAGGCCGGCATCATGGCGCAGCTTGCTGAAATCATCGGTGCGCTCCAGAAGTACAATCTGCCATCGACGGTCACAGGATTTGGGGGATTGTCGATCGTGTCGTCAAGCTCGACCACAGCCGATATCATCGTAAGCGGGCCGTCACCGCTCGAGAGTGCTGGACCATGGGACAGCTACGAAGCATTTTTCAGACAGCTCTTGAGCAAGGCTCTGGCAAGCACAGACACAAACCCGCACATCGATGGTTGGCGCGGGACAGAGCTCCGCGCAGGACTTGATATATTCTTGCAGGATGGGATCCCTGCCCTGTTTCGCAAGCTGCGCTCACGCGACAGCCGGGTCCTCGCGCACGCGGATCTGGGTGGTAAGTTGCATGCTCAACTGCGAGAGGAGACCCACAAGACTCACCACACCTCTTTCCAGCCGGCGGGAACCTCCTCGTGGATGTCGCATCCGGACATATCACCGGTGTACTCGACTTTGACACTGCATGGGTGAGCCATCCATCATTTGAGTTTCTGCGCTCATTTTACGGTCTGGGCGGAGCGTTTTACGGATGGCAACCCAAGCACACCGACGAGCGGCGCGCGCTCATGGAGGCCAAACTGCACGGCTTCCCTTCGCCTTTGCCTGCGTCGACGGAGACTGTGGACTGGGACATGGCGAAGGCGTGGGAAGGTGCTTTGGAGAGGTACGACGTCCAGCGCCCACGCACGATAGCCGGTTTCCAAGCTGTCGCGGATGTGGATGCGTTGGTGCAGATGATCGCACCCTGGCGCCTCTGCAACCCGGAGGCTGTAGCTGGGCAGTCGGAGGACCAGATTAGAGATTTGAAGAACGAATGCGCGCAGAGTTTGGAAAGGATGCTGTCCCGTCTGAAGTCCGGCGCAGAAACGAAATACGACAATTGATCGCAACACAGGCTTTGCGAAATTTGATCTCCTTTTCGAACGGACTCGCTGTGCGGAGACAAGTCAGAGCACGGAGAGGGTCCCCTCTGAAGGACAAGGAGGCATGGATAATTCGATCATGAAATTGACCGCCTGGCGCGAGCAGCGAAGCAAGCGCCTCCTATCGTAACAACGCAAATGCGCAGAGCTGATCGCCGTCATCGTCATCGTGATGTACACCATCAAGCAATCCCACTTCCTCCGGTAATTCATAAGCCTCGTCCTGTAGACCGAGAACTTCTGGCACCTCGTGTCCCTGTGTAGTCTCGACGTCGTCTCCCAGCATCTTAGCTCCCTTGACATACGTTACGCGGTCCCTAATCTCTGGTACGCCGTCCTTGACACGAAATCGCACACGCTGAATACGAAAAGCGAGGATGGAATCGCTGGAGTCGTCAAATGATCCGTGTTCCGCTCGGCTGTGCGTCAACTTTCCGCTTGATGCGACTTGGGCACCGTCAATGGGTAGGTCTACTACGCCAGAGGCATTGATGGATCTGCTGCTGCGGCTGCGTATGGATGCTCCTCGGGCGATCTTGAGGCCTGTGATCAAGTATACTGGAAATATGTATCGGGTCTGCTCCAAGAAAGCAGCGACGTCGAGGCCGGCAACACTTCTCTGGACGTAAATCAAGGACGGCTGGAAGGTTTGGGCCTCAATCTCTCTGACGTTGAGCTCGTCGTCTGACGATCGGTCGAAGCCTGCGCTGGCATGGACGCCCATTGTAGCCATGACCTGAGCCCAGATACCGAGTTCGCCGGCCAGTAGCTTGCTACGGGAGCTGGAAAAGCCCGTCTTGAGCATAGGTGGTAGTGGTGCTGGGGCAGCAATGTAGCTGTCAACATTGAGCGGCTCGATATCGGGTTCGTCTGGGCCCTGGATGATGTGGCCGAGCTTGAGCGGGCCAGCTGGTGGAGGCGCAATGTCGAAGTTGGGCGAGATGAAGTATGTTTTCTTCATGATGATCTGCTCTGGACCGTAAGATGTATCGGCGCAGATAGGATGCGCGCGAAGCGATATGGCATGTAGCGCGATGAAGGCAACCCGCGACGCAGTCAGCAATGCAACTACAATCGATAGCTCAAGAACAAGCTGTTACTGGCCTCTCCATCGCGCCTTCTCCAAAAATGGTCATGCATTGCACGTCCAATCAACGAAGCTCCCAAAAACGCGATGCAGGCTCGCGTAATATCCAGCGTCAGTGGTCACGAGCGTGAACCAGCCGGCCCAGAATACTTTGCTCGCTTGCACAACTCGAGTGTCTTTCCGAGGAAGCTCAACAGTGTCGGGTGTACTTAGTCGTTTACCGAAGCGAGATATGGGAGAAAGTGCTGTCAGGGTACGTCAGGTTATTCAGGAAAAGCAGACGAATTGTGAGGTCGAAAATGCGATGATCATCGTCGATCATCTGCCTCGCCATGTTAGTCTATCAGCCAACGCCTTTGGGTCCATGTCAGGTCTATCCCAGAGAATCCAGGGAGCTAAGAAACCATCGGTACTCATCTTAGTCATGAGCCCCTTTATGCCTGCATACGTCTGAAGGTCCTCTACCTGGTTCGGCGAAAGCAGGTCTTGGTCGTGCAGCCATCTTACGACATCAATGGTGTTCGCAACGATCCCAACAGCCAGCGGCGTTGCGTACGAGGTTCCAGATTTGTACGTTTCTCTTCCACCTTCGACGAACTTGATCCCAGATCCCAGCGTATTCCAGTGGTCAGGATACGCAGTCCTCGAGGGATTGATATCATCTATCCAGGCGCCTCGTTCGGAAGATGCGTTCACACATATTACCTCATGCGCACTCGCAGGATATGCCCGGGGAGCATTGCGTCCGTGGTTCGCAGCTGCGGCGAACATCTTGATGCCTTTGCCATACACTTCGAGAAGTTTTCGTTGCAATCGTCCGTCTTCCGGAGGTCCTTCAAAGCCGAAAGACATGTTGATCAAGTCTACTTCGTGTTCCATGGCCCAGTCGAGTGCCCGCGATGAGTCAGTGTTGTGCTTTGCAAAGCGTGATCCACGACGGGCCTTACCTGCATAATATGGTCTGTAGAAACCGTATCCCGGTCGTTCACTGTCCTGCTGATCTTTGCGATGTATAAGTTCGCATCGGGTGCGGTCCGTAAGAGCAGACTAAGGACTCTTGTTCCGTGACCATGCGCATCTTTGATACATTCGTCACCGCTGACGAAAGATTCCTTTGCAATGATTGGGCCCGTGATCAGCTCTCCCCTTTGCAACAGATTTCGTTCTGGCTTGATTCTGGAGAGGTGGCCGAGGACAGAAGAGGATTTCTCGTTGATGCCAGTGTCGAGCACGGCAATCTTGACTCTTTTCTGTATAAGTGCACCTTTGACATGCACTCGACGATATTCTTCAATTTTTTTTAAAAAAAACTCTTGTGCATACTTGACATTGGGAGCATCTGCAGGGTTATCGTGATCATCGAACAGAAGCATCGGTGAAAGCGGCGGTGCTTTGTTGAGCAAGCATACACTCACCTGTCCCGAGCCGTTGATGCCGAATATTGACCGCATGGCCTGGCTTCCGGCCTGCGCTACTGCGGTCCTGTCAGGAACATCAGAAACGTCCAATTCGAATCGAAACCTCAATTCTTCCAACAGAGGCGCAACAATCTTTTCAAGTATGACTCGGCGTTCCGGGAGAGACGCAGGGTCCCAATTCTGACAAACCCCCAGAACGCTCCTCATGCGGACCTCGAGATTCTCGCAAATCCGTTCGTCTTCCAAGAGATCCTGGAGACGCTCGTCCAGTTCTTCAGCTTCCGAAGGATCCTCACCCTCAATGATCAAGGGCTGGATGACTCCTGGATATTCAATTCTGAGCATGAGGCTTCCGAATCGGATCATGAATGCGGCGTCCGGGATTCCATCCTGTAGGCATTCGCTCGGCTGCCACGAACGACACTTGACATATGGTGTGCGATAGCCATCCTTGGCGAGGTTTCCATCTATGCAGACGCTGTTCAGATCATATGACTCTGGCAACCAAGGCGTGCCGTACAGGCAGTTGAGCCATTGTGCGAGAATGCACTGCAAAGCTTTGCGGTACCTGTGGGCTGGGTTTGCGAGCAGCCAGGCTTGCAGCGACTAAAGCTGCGGATCTCTTCGGGAGGGCTCGAGCACCATACCTCGGTCAAGATGCCATATATCTTCTTGGTCATAGAAGATCTCGGTCGCGCGATGCTTGGGCGACTTGCTCAGCACATTGCACAGTTCGTACGCAGATGAATGGCTTCCCTGAGTGATGGTCCTGCTCGATGTTTTGAAAAGGAAGTCGACGGCGTACCATTTCTGCAAATTCGGACCCGAGCAGAGTAACCGCAAAGCATCGACCTGATCTGCCAAGCTGCCGAGAAAGAGTCTCGTTCGATGGACTTCATGCTGCGAGGAGCACTCGATGATGCGTTTCGAGAGAAGATTGAACAGTATCCGCCAAGAATCGCCGCTGCCTTGCAAGCCCACACCGTGTGATGGAGTAAAGGGTTGCGGATCGGCAGTAGCGCGCGGACACCGCTCAAGCCCCTCAAGGAAGCTATGGAGGGCATTCAGGACGTCGTCCGCGCGTTGAGCATCTTGCAGTGGCTCCAGATCTAAAGACTCAGCAGCCTCTGCCTCTCCCTTCTCAGACATCAAGCTGGCCAGGATAGCCAGCTTAGTCATCGTCGCTGCAGATCCATCTTGGACACTTGTTCTAATGGCTTCCAGTACTAGATCGTCCCGTCGATCGAGCAGGATGCCCAAGAGGTACAGGAGCGTCTACAAGAAAGGCCGAGCGGGCCGCGCGAAGTCGATTGCGTCCAGCAAAAGTCCTAGCCTCTCGAGTTTGCTTCGTAGCAGGCTTGCGGTTACTCCAGAAGTGCTGCGAATCTCGTGAAGAGCAGCGAGTCGCACGCTCTTCAAAAGTCCGACGCATGTGTCAATGTCGAGACCGCTCTATGCCACAGTCGACATGAGAGTTTGGGATGAGGAGAATACTTACCGTGCGTACAGCGTGACTGCGACGGCAGGCTCTTTTGTGAGCCAGGAAGGCGGAGCGAAGACCACCTGTTACGCGACCTGCAGGATCCTCGGCTGAAATGCAGCCACAATATATTTTGGACGTGGTGGAGGTGGTCAGACACTCGGGTGAGGCTTCAATGACGGCTGACGTGCTCCGAGAGCTGTCCGTTACGAGCAACATGTCCGAGATTGTCGAGATAACGACCAGATCGTACCCGCCCGGAGCCCACCCTTCAAGGCCAATGGAAACTAACATTGCCGTAGACACCTGTTCTGATGATCATGACTGACGATCATGAAGAGCGCATCGATGCTGCAGTTGTAGACTCCACAGTCTACCGTAGCACAGCTGCTTGGCCACACGACCGGACTTCAGTCGAGGTCTTCGATCTCATCACAGCTCATCTCGCGAGAGATGCAGTGAAGTCGATGAGGCTGGTCAATAAAGAGTTCGAGCGAAAAGTCTGTCGCGCGCTGTTCCATCCGGTTCCTGTTCGTTCAGCCATGGCCGATTTCACGAGTGAATCTGGCGGCCGCATCTTCCGCGGTACGAGCAAATGCTTTGAAGCATTTGAGCGTCTTATCGAGCGTCTTACTGTGGACAGCAATACGACACATCTTGACACTGCTCATGAATTGAGACGTAGGATGGTGCTATGGGACAAATATTCAGGCGCTCTTGCGAAGCCTGGATGCCGTCTTGACGATAAACTGGAGGGTCTCGCTGCCGTGGACGCCATTGTCTCACTTCTGGATGTTATAGCGTCACTGCTGGAGACAGCGCTTGAAGTACCAAGAGCGACACGCGAATCAGACCACCCTCCGCCCCTGAACGCTTTGGTACAACACCTAGTGGCCAGGCTCTCTGAACAGACGACAAAGGGTCATTGGAGACACTTGGGCGAAGTGATTAGCGAGCTGGTCAGCCTCACACGAACAGCCCGGGCGGGAAACTTCTATCACGGATACAGCTTCCACAGTGCCTGCTCATTGCAAGCGAAAAGACAGCGATTTCTTCGAAAGCAGCTGCTGTTTGCTGGCCAGGGTGAAATTTCCAAACGCACGAAGCACTCTCACTGATCAGCTCGGGGAATTCATCGCCGTCCGGAGGGACAGACTTCTATACCACCGTGACCACGCAAATTTGCCAATGACTGACGATCAATGGAGGTGATGCTCGCTGAACCCTTGAATTATGTCTGACCAGGCTGACAATATGTATTGCAGGACTTACATCGAGAAAAATCTTCAGGTCTACCCATGTCTTTCTGAGCATTGCGCGGACACGATCAAATCTTTCGACGATTTCGACGCCTGGCTGAGCCACATGGCCAAAGACCACGGCGCAGAATGGATCAGGACAATACATCTCGGGCTCTGGTTTTGCGACCTTGAGCACGACGACCCGCACCGGCGACGCAATTTTTCCGAACCGTATCATCTTCGAGACGCACTTGAACGACGTGCACAAGCTTGGACGACGAAAGATTGACATTTTCAAGCGTCGCAAGCGGAGGCGAGGAGAAAAGAGGGAGTCTGGCGTGTGTCCGCTGTGTGAGAGACGACCAGAACTGTCGAGCCGCCAGGTAGCCACGCGCTTGCGGAGTCTAATCTCCTAGCTCACGTTGCCGCTCATCTTCGCACTTTTGCTACGCTCTCCATCCCGGAGACCGACAAAGACATAGAAGTATACGCAAGCGACGTACCGAACTCTATCGATAACAATTCGAGGAAGCATGGCAGCCAGTCCTTGTATTCGGTAACGCACCGGCTTCTGGGTAACCATGACCAATCTGAGGGACTTCATGATACCAGTCTAGAAGAATATACATATGCCCAGCGGATCGATGGCATAGACATACCGTACCCAGACGTGTCTACGATCACCGAAGCAATTCTGCATACTCTCGTGACAACAAAAGCCTTGCTGTATTTGGAGAAATCCCAGGGTTGCGACATCACGGACAGAGGAGCATTCACCGGCACAAGCCCCGGATCCGACCATATATGCGATGATCGACCAAGTTCTACTCCTTCAAGGACACACGCTAGAAGCTATCAGCTTCCTGAAATGTGTTCAAGATGCTCCTTGGCGGGTTCGCAAACTCTCCGATGTGACACATGAATTGCTAATAGTCTTGGGGAGGTTGCAGGACGCCTTGCCGAGCAGCGACCCTTCGCTTTTGACCGCCTTGGCCATTTCGTTGGACAAATGTCGCGCCAGTCTCATCCGACTGGCGGCTGCGCTCGGGCTGAAATATGGAAAAGGTGAAAAGGCGACAGAATCCGATGTGTATGCTGGATCCGCATGATGCAGAGGAGCTCGCGGACCGTACTCGACTCGTGGTGGAGTCTCTGGAAAGATCAGTCGGCATGCACGATCAGGCTAAGCCCGCGTCGGATTCTCCCGGATCACCGATCAATGCAGATGTTTCGGAGACAGCCAACAGTAAATGAGCTTCGACGGTGCCAGGGTGCTTTGATATCCAAGGCTCGGTGGGGCTTCACAGAATCGCAATCAGGGCCCAGCGTCATCACAGGTGCATTTCCGCGCAGATTTTGCCACACGTGCGCAGTCGAAGCAGAAGTCGAGACCGGAGAGCTCGAGACAGGAGTCAGAGCAGGCGTCGGAGTAGAGAGAGAGGAGACATGGCCATCGTCAACAGTCGTCACAGGAAAAGAACAACCGCGGCGTAAATACATCTGTTGGAGCCGGTGGCGGAGCACTGATTGGCGACGCGATATTCCCCGGATTGGGAACGATCGGTGGGGCTACCCTCGGGGGCTCAGACGCATACAAGGTTACGAAGGACGAGAAGAGGGAGACTGACGCTATGAGGAAGGGGTCTGAGGAGGACATCGCTCTGGCGTAATCTCATCCGGACTCGCTCAAACCGCCGATTAAATTTTTTGAGACGCTATTGGGAGGAAAATTCTCCTTTCCCTTGGCACTCTGTAAGACATGTGCCCGGGATGGAAAAGCTTATCAAGCAGGCGTTCATACACATCGATCAGATTGGCGATCAGGTTCACGCTGGCCACTACGACCTTTCCTGCTACACACGGCCCTCGCATTCTCCCAGAGGTATGGGAGTCCGTCGTCCAGCCGAATTCGGAGATGACGATGCACATGCGGCCACTGGACGCCGAATTGGAGCCCTCGCGTGATGATCTCTTTGACTCACATGGTGCTTCGGGCATGTTGCCCGGAGAGAAGGGCCATCAGTTCAGTTCAGCAAAGCAACCTCAAGTTGGTTGATATGCCGGACTCGTCATTGCAGCACGTCACACACTCGAGCTACCGCGTCAAAGACAGCGGGCACCAAGAGTCCGCCTCGATCGCCGTCCGAACCTATGACGAGAAAAGCCTCGAGCGCCACCACGACCTTCTTATTAGTGAGGAGCAGAAGTTCTTCATCATGTACGCACGCATTATGCGAGACCTCAGCTGGCCCGAGATAGAAGACCGCTTTGCGGACACATTCGATCAGCGGCACAAGGGAGGTCTAACGTCCGTATACTATCGGGTTCAACGTGACTGGGGACTTGTCGAGGTCCTCAAAGAGTGGACCGGGGAGCTTCGCAGTGGACTGCAGAGAAGTCGAGCTACGCGCGCCCGTTATGTTTCCAAGGAGTTCCTCATCCAAATTGGCTATATTCCCGCAGACTCTCATCAAACGCACATGGATACATCGGAGGACCATACCTAAGCGTGGTAGCAAAGTCTCACGGACGATTCCAGGAGCACCCTTTGCGAAGCCAACACTCTGATCTCGTAACGGCCCGATCGATGGTCATGTAACCGCCAAACCCGATCGGCCAATGAAATTATTACGCTCAGTGCTCTTCATGGTGTGGTTACCGGTGGAGGTAGGGTGCTCACTACTACCACCAACAGCTAAGAAATCACTCACTAACAGCACTAAATGGTAACCATTACCGGATTAGGAAGGAGCTTAAAAAATAAAGCCCAAATGCCTTAAATTGCTAGTGTATCTGTCGATATATTGTTAATTTTCTTATGCTCTTAAACGGCTCTTAATAAACTAATAGTGCCCTTCTTCGTATATTTATATTGCACTAGCTCTTAATCCTTATTAAATGCTATTGTTCCTTATGTTAGTAGTCTATACTAGCTTCTTAAACAGTTGCACGCCTTAATAATATCCTCTTATAGACAAGAACGATAGTATCTAATAAGATCCCTACTAGCTAAGAAGGCTCGTTTGTCCTTATTACTTATAATTAGAATAGCTAGTATATTAAATGCTATACGAGCGAGCTCTAGCTCTACGTAGCGCCGTTTAAACTAGTATTAAAGGAGGTTAAGGGGCTCGGTTAGCGTGTCTTATATATAGTTAGTAGAGATATAGTTATCGAGGGGATCGACGCGTATAAAGGGGGTATTAAGTTTACGTCGTTTAAAGTCGCGGAGGTGTTCGTAAAGGTTGTCGCTCTCGAGAGCGCGCGCGGTAGAAGGAGCGGTAGAAAGGCTAGTAGTAGAAGGTCGGTAGTTACTAATCTATAGGTAATTAATAAGCTCTCGAACCTACTTAATATAGCCCTATTATTTAGTAGTGCTATAAAGCTAAATGTCCTCGAACTAGCCTATCTTTAGTATCGGATTAAGGACGACGGTAGTATATACTATTAGCATCTTATTAGCGAGTTTCTAATACTTC
>JYJE01001659.1:277-17074 GCA_000983655.1 Zymoseptoria brevis
AGCTAGTTACTACTTAAGAGGATAAAATTGTATAGGACGAAGTAGTAGAGAATAAACCGCGTCTGTTTACGGATACTATAACTAGTAGACGCTCCTGCGGCGAGGATTAGGAAGCGCTTCTTAATTATACCGAAGACTCGCTTAACGACATTACGTAACTAAGTATGCCGTAGGTTATATAGTTCTTCCTTAGTCTTAGGCCGGCGCTTTACTGCCCTCTACTTACGGATATAATAGCGCGTGCTCTCGTATAGTACGAGTAGTCGACTATCGAGTGTAGAGTAACTACTATCTACGAGGAAATACCTACTAGGTAGCACGTCGAATCTATCCTTATATGCCTTCTTTAATACAACACTATCCGGAGCAGAGCCTTCGTATCCGACTATTATATACTAGAACACTATATTGAAGTTATAGGCGGCTATTACGTTCTGTAAGATAAATCCCTTCCTACTATTCTATACGCCCCTAATATCCTCCGGCAGATTCATCGGTAATAACGTACTATCTAGCGCTCCTACTACATCCTTAAACTAATAGAACTTACTATAGCTCGAGTAGCTTATATTATCCTTGCTCTTCTTTATTATCTTTTTATAAGGCGGCGGTAGATCTAGCTAACGCGGTATGCGGATAAAGTCCTCGCTTATTAAGCATACGATCTTACTAATGCGTTTAATAATAGTCGTAAACGTAGCGTATAAGTGTTAATACTACCTCCGGAGCTAACGAATCGATAGGTTATAGGCTAGGAAATCGAGGAATATTACTACCTACTCAGCGACTAATATACTACTATAGGCTCGTTCTCTACCTACTCTACGAGCCTCTAATTCTATTACGAACTTCCTTAATACCGGCTGCCGTATACGAGTAGTGTTGTAGTAATACTCTTCCGGTCTATATAAGCACTTGAATGTCTCCTTCGCACCGGCACTTAGATCTACGAGCGTCTCGATAACACCGGAGGGTTTATACTAGCGAAGGTGTCGATCTATTAGAAGTAGAGCAGTCGTAAGAGCAAGGGCAATAGTAGTAGCAACACCGACGACAACAGCAGATTAGAGCGGATCCATGGCTTTTAAAGAGGTAGTATATACGAGTAATAGAGCGGCACGAGGAACGCGTGAATAACACGACATAAGGTAAGTAGTGGCCAAGACGGTGATATCCGTGAGGCTCCACACTAATAACGGAAGCGTTCACTTACATTGCTGTTATTGCAGTGGTAACAGGTGGCTGTTATCAAATAACCGATATTGCTCAATAACCTATTAACGAGGTGTAGGTATACGCACCCTCAGCTGCAGCACTACTACCACAAGTTCCACGAACAACTACGCAGAGCTTGCAGTGCTTTGCAGTAGCATCAACGCACGACCACCTCTCGCACATGAGGTTCATCGAAAGTGTCTTCCAGCTCCCCGGCGTTTTCCCTCAGCTGATCGAACGATGACAGCTACGTCCTTCCGTGCAGACGTGCTATTCGCTGTCACGACTCGGAAGGACACTCTCCCCGAGCTGCGCAATGCCTCAAACGGGTCCCGCCCCACACATTTTCTCGCGCCGACTGCGTTCACGCTCGCACCATACAACCTGCATACCACAGCTTGCCAACGCCGCCGAATGATCGTCAGTCCTGACGGAGATGCACTCAGCTCTGCCGTCCAATCATGGCTTGCTCATTACGTGTCAATGTCGCAGATGTGCGCAGAAGTGCTCAGGCCACTCGTGTCGCGATGCTCCGCAGAGCTCAACGCGCTTTGTGCTCATACTTGGCGGCTACCCATGCGTGAGTAGCAACCCGCTCATTGTCTCCTTGCTTCATCACCCTCTTTTACCTCTTGAGTATACCAGCGTTCGGGCAAGACTTCGCAACGATGGCAGTCGGTCAGCTTAAGAGCCTTTTAGGCTCAATTCGACGCAAGCCGTCCACCGCCCCCGATCGAAGGTCAAGAGAAGAAACCAATGGATTCAATGGAGAGAAGACATCGCTGATGTCTGACCTGTCGTCTATCGGCGTGAAGAATGTCAAGATGCTCGGCGGCGCACTCGTCGACATGGCAGGCGGTGAACCACTAGATGACAAGCAGCTCCTTCTCGAGAATGGCGTTTCCATGCTTCAATCACTTCCTTCGAACAGTAGCCTTGGCTCCACGGTCTCAAACGGCTTCATCGGCATGCTGTGGAACGATTTGCCTCATCCGGCTGCTACACTCGCGGGACCAGAATCGCGCTATCGACGACACGATGGCGGCGGCAACAATCCCTGGCAGCCAGAAATGGGCAAGGCCGGGACACCATACTCTCGGAGTGTGCCACCTGTGAAGCCAAAGGGACCCAATCTTCCAGACGTCGAGCTTGTCTTTGAGCAATTGCTGAAGCGAGATGGAGCTTTCCGCGAACACCCATCCGGTCTGAACCGCCTCTTCTTCAGCTTTGCAACTATCGTCATCCACGAGTGCTTCCAGACCTCTCGCGAGCATCATTGGATCAATGAGACTTCCAGCTATGTCGATCTCAGCACGCTATATGGAAACACTGAGGTGGAGCAAAAGAGAGTGCGGACATACAACAACGGCACCATATATCCTGATTCCATCGCTTCGGAGAGGATCATGATGATGCCTCCGGGCGTGGTCGCGGTCTTGATAATGTTTTCAAGGAATCACGACGAGATTGCACAGTCTCTGTATACCATCAACGAGGACGGCAAGTACAGACCATGGGACAATCTCGACAAGGAGCAGCAAGCATGGTGAGTCTGCTGCAATTCGATCCTCAACAGTACTCAAGGCACTGACAAATGACAGGCAAGACAACGACATCTTTCAGCTCTCTCGCAACATCAACGTCGGCTTCTTCGCAACCGTGGTACTCAAGGACTACGTCGCCGCCATTCTCAACACTCCTCGAGCCAATTCCGAGTGGTCGCTGGACCTTGGAGCCGAGATTAAGAAAGGAGGATCTCGTGTCGAAAGGGGTACAGGTAATGTGGTTTCGACTGAGTTCGCCGTACTTTATCACTGGCATGCGGCTCTGAGCGCTGCCGATGCACAATGGATGGAGGACATCATACGTGAATCTGCTCCCGAGATCGGACACATCGACGATGTCACGGCCGAAACATTCACGAAGGTTGTAAAGACGCAAGGACACAAACTCATGAGCACTGAGCCTCGTCTCTGGACATTTGGTGGCATTGAACGCGGGGCCGATGGACGCTTCAGCGACAATGATCTGGGTGAGATCTTGAAGAACTGCGTCGACGAGCCTGCGCATGCTTTCGGTGCTCATGGAACGCCGGCCAGCTTGAAGGTGGTTGACTTGATGGGTCAATTGCAGGCACGCAACCACTTCAAGGTCTGCACAATGAACGAGTGAGTGTGCTAGTCCAGAAGGATCACCTTCGTACTGACACCGTCTCCAGATTCCGCAAGTATCTGAACTTGAAAGCATACGAATCATTCGAGGACTGGAACCCCGACAAGAAGACTGCCCGTGCTGCCGAACTATTGTACGGTCACATTGATAATCTGGAGCTGTATCCGGGCCTGATGGCCGAGTGCACGAAACCAGCAATGCCCGGTAGCGGAGTCTGTCCGGGTCAAACGACAGGGCGTGGGATTCTGGATGACGCCGTGGCTCTGGTCCGCGGAGATCGCTTCCTCAGCTACGACTTCAACAGCAACACTTTGACCAACTGGGGTTTCGCAAAACTAGGCAGTCTACCTGGAGGCTCGTACGGCGGTATGCTCCCACATCTTCTCTTCACTGGACTTCCTGGTGCGTACAAGGGTACTTCTCCGTACGCTCTGCTGCCATTCTACACACCGAAGGCAGTCACCGGGATTTTGAAGGGCAACAAAGCAATCGATCAGTATGATCTGAAGCGCAACCGCAGCGATGGTGGCATCCTCGCTGTCCATACCCAAGCCGGATGCAAGCAGGTCTTCGAAGACGAGCAGACCTTTCGTCCAGCATTCTCAATGGACAAGACCAACTTCTTGCCCAAGGTGTTCTTCACGAACGGTTTCGATGGAAAGGTCACCAGCTACTTCAGCGAGACTGTGGCCAGACTTATCAAGGAGAGCTCGCTCAGGTACGCCGGCTCGAAGCGGTCTGTCGACATCGTGCGCGACGTGACCAATGTTGCGCCAATTATGTGGTTGGCCGAGCACTTCGCCATCCCTCTGAAAACCGCCGGGACTCCCAAGGGTCTGCTGTCTCTGCCCCAGCTGTTCGATATGTACATGGTCATTTTCCAGTACCAAAACTTCAACATCCTTCCTATCAACGAGTGGAAGGTCCGCGACGGATACCAGAAGGCCGAACCCATGCTGCGAAACATCTTCGAAACGCATCTCAAGACTCAACAGGGATTTAAGGAAACCATAGTCGACAGACTTGCCAAGGGATCTGCGTACGAAGTTGGCCCAGAAGCCGATCGTCTCTACCACGCCATGAACGACTCTAAGCTTCCGATGAGGGACCTGGTCACTGACTGCATCGGAATGGGTGCTCCGGTCGCCGGTGTTGTGACCCAGCAGGCTTCTCTTCTGATCGCCTTCTATCTTCGTTCGGATAATGCCCATCACAAGCAGCGTATCGTGCAACTTGCGCACCAGAACGACGCTACTTCGGAGTCTCAACTGCAAGGATACGTCCTTGAAGGCATGCGCCACGCCGGTGTCGTCCCCGGTCTTCCACGAGTCGCGACCAGAGATGTCATTGTCGAAGACGGCGCGAACGGCTCCGTTCGCATTAAGAGAGACCAAACCGTCCTGATCGCCACTTCCAGCTCCTCACAGGACGCATCTGCCTTTCCGAATCCGGAGACGATTGATCCAGCTCGTCCGAGGGAGAGCTACTTCATGCTCCGCAGCGGTTTGCACGCGGACTTTGGCTCGACACTGGTTCTCCCTGCGTTGGCAGCTACGTTGAGGGAGATCTTCAAGTTGAAGAACGTGCGTGCTGCTCCTGGGAAGAATGGAATGTTCACGACGACGAAGCGTGTGGTTGCGGGCGTGACGTTGACGCATTACCTGGATGACGATGCGCGGGAGTCCTCATTCCCGACGTCGTTGACTGTTGAGTATGATGAATAGACGAGAAGTCGATCTCATTAGTGCTGGAGTTTGAGTGATGAACACCTCAAGCTCGGAAGTCGTTGGCGTGGGAGTGCCAGAGAGCGTTGGGTTTCCCCGGCTTCGTCCTTGCTTGACTGTCAAGCCTGCAACTGTACTTGCCCAATTTCACCCAGCCTTCCACAGTCTTACAATATGCAGAATTTTGGACCGCAAGATCACCGATCAATCTATTCTTGGAGGCTGTATTGCCCTTGAACCATCGACGACTCGATTATGACGCAGTCCATTGGTCATCGGGAGAATTCCAGGAAGCTGAAGTTTGAGCAGACCACGGTTCTAGGGAGAAGCTAGACTATCGATAGCTACAATGCGACCCGTCGGATCATATGAGCATCAAGTACGACAAGTCTTAAAAGAGACCTTCAGGACACTGCAGCTCAGACAGCACACGTAGCAAAATTCAAGCGCACAAGAAACCGCGGTGTGATGAAGCTTCGTACATTTTGACCTCATCTTCTCTAACATCCAACATCTCGAATGGTCTGACAACAGCCCCACCGTCATCCACGAGGACAGACTTACCAGCACCTCCTCCCTCCTTCCCACCCCAATGCGCGAACGATCTTGCAACATGTCCCGGTCCACAGCCGTTCCCAGCCACCACCCCTCCCGCCGCTGGGCACACCCCTACTCCGAGATAATACTACGATCTCCCATCATCCAACGCTCTCCTCTCCTCTCCCTCCCCAACGAAATCCTCCTCATCATCCTCCACCTCGTCATCGCCGCCGAAACCCCCACCACCCAACTCACCACTCCCCACCCACACCTCAAATGCACCTGCGTGCCCCTCCTCCTTAGCCCACCCGTCCGCTCCGCCACGCAGAAACCCTGGCCTTCCCGTCTCCGCACCTCGCTCAAAAAACCATGGTATTCCCACTGTCTGAGACTCTGCAATCGGCTGGAATCTTGGGCCGCCGACCCTGGACTTCCACACCTCTATCTACCCAGCCGCATGCCGAACTTATCCGTCGCGCGAACCTGTCAGGCGCTGTATCCCCTCACGGTGGAGGCTCTGTACGCGCTCAATACCCTCACCCTGACCTCGAGTGAAGTGGAAGTCATGCTACTGAGTCCCGCTGGGCTAGGGGTGGTGGAAAAATTGACCGGCCTACGAGTTCTCGAGCGAAAAGTCGAAGAGTCAATCTGGGTGCAAGAACTAATCTACCGCCCACCCCGAACAGTGCGGGAAGATCTCGACGGACGAGCTCGGTGGCCGGCAGCAATCGAACGAGCTCGACTGGAGAGGGAGAAGAAGTGCTGTGGAGGGGTGAGGGTGGTGAATGCAGAGGTATTGTGGATTCTGTTGGGTGGGAAGAGGATGAAGTCGTTGACGATTGACTTGGAGCCGTTTATGATGTGTTCGAAACGAGCGGGCGATGGGGAGTGGAGGCAGCATGTCGGAAGTCCGATGAGATGTCTCGAGGCGTTTGGGATGGCGTGGGGGAGTCATGTTATTTCAGAGGGGATCGGGAGGTATTCGGTGGAGAGGAAATATGTTGTCTCGGAAGGGGAGCAGACGTCAGGGGTGTCGGAGGAAGATGAGCAGCCGGGAGAGATGTCGAAGGAAGAGTGGATCAGGAGAAAGAGAATGGAACCGCCGTATATGGCATCGAGATGCAATATACCAGCGTGGGAATGGGCACAGCTGCCGAGGGGGGATTATAACACCGAGGGAAAGTGGACAATGTATCCCTCCGCATTGATGGCTCTCCCCCTCCACAAATTGACACTCTCTCACAACTTCCTCATCGACACCTGGAAATCCGTCTCCACAACTCCCAAACCCCTCCTCCGCACGTACGCCGACGAATGGACACCCACCTACCTCCGTGCAGACGACTGTCCCTGGTATCCCAAAACGCCACTCTGCCGCATCACTCGCGACCTGCTCTTCGCCGAAATGGCGTCCGTGCTCAACGAGGTGTATCAGCAGTACGTCAACAACGGCAGCGTAGCGGCACGGGTAGTGGTGTCGCATTTTTTGACGGAGATCTTGAAGATTGGTGGGAGTGGGGACTTGGCGGGCGAGCTGGTGCCGAATAAAGTGCTGCCGGGGGAGGATGCGAGGTGGGATCATTTGTGGACGGAAGCGTTTGCGTTATTGGTGATTGGCTCGAGGTTTAGAGCGGAGAAGGTGGTGCGGTTGAAGGCGAGGAAGTGATAGGATGGGATAGGGGTGTCTTGATGTTTTGTAGGATGAATGTAATGTCGGGGGATTGTTGTGCTGGTGGCGATTTCATCTCATGCTCCGCGATCCATTCGCCGTTGCGACAGTCGACTAAGCGCAGTGAAATCCGAAGACCTTGTTTTTCCGATCATGAAAGAGCCAGTCTCGTTGCCACCGCTCCCCTCACCGAAATCCCCCCCTCCTCGTCAAACCCCACCCCTCTGCATCGAAAAACTATGCCAATCATTAAACACACTCCCATGCACCTTACTCCCCACATCCACCCTCCACCTCGCCTGCAACTCCCCATACATCGCATTCACCCTCGTCCAATTTTCCGAATCCTGATGAATCAAAATCTTCGCCAGAAATTGCGAGGTCCGACTACACGCCGTCGCGTGCACTTTCGAGCCGCCGTGCATCATTTCCGCGTGGATGGCCATGAGGATGAGGATGAGGGGGGATGCTTCGACGGTGTCTTCGTCGTCGTCGTCGCCGTTGTCGTCGTCGTCCTCTCCCTCTTCGTTCTCGTCGTCCTCGTCCTCGGATGTAGACAGCATAGCAGGAGCCTCAGGATACTCCTTATGCTCTTTACAAGCATTGAACAGCGTTACCAAAAGATCGCAAGCTTTCTTCGCCGTTGGCTGACTCCCCGTCGTCCTCGTCAACTGCACAAGCGGATGCAATAAATCCAAAACCAGCGGACTCCCATACTGGCTCTTGACATACACGCCCAACAAATCCAGCACGCGGTTTTTGAAATTGACAATATTCGCTTTGGCGTCTTTGTTGTCCTGTTTAGTATGCGAACCCTTTTTGCGCTCCGCGAAAATGGTGGTGAGGTGGGGTTCGAGAGCCATCATTTGTTCGTCGTCCATGTCGGAGCCGTCGGAGTCGGAGGCCGCGGCGTCGTTGTCTGTTCCGGCTGTTCCGAGGGCGGCGGCGAGTTTGCGGTCAAAGGCGGCTTCTTCGTCTTCGTTGGAGGGAGGGGAGGAGGTGTCGCTGTCGGAGCCGGAATCGGAGTCGCTGTCAGAGTCTTCCTTGTCTGCGCCGGCGACCACTCCGTTGACGATCTCGACGTCTGATGCGTCTTCTACATCTTCCATCTCGATGTCGGACGCTTCGTCGTCGTTGTCTTCCTCCTCCTCTTCTTCGTCTTCTTCATCGCCCTGCTTGAACAATTCCTGCTGCCCAGCCAAACTCTCCTTTTGCGACAAAATATCAATCATACTCTGCAACGCCTCAGCAGTGACATCCGGCGCAAACGCAGCAAAGACCTGTTCCGCAAGCTTACGGAACAGCGATGACTGCTTGGACACAAAGCTGAGCAGCAACTCGACCAACATGGTCGAAGCATCGCCGTCATCTTGCGGACTGCTGTAGCAAGTGATTATGTCTTGCAGAACGCTCACGCTCTCTGGCTCTTGTTTGTAGACTTGCAGAATCCCGAGACTGAGCAGAAGACGGAATGCGAGGATAACTTTTGTCGCGCTGTCGTCATCGCTCTTTCTAGCTTCTGCGCTGGCGATCTGTGCGCGAGCGGCTTTGATGGCTGAACTTGCGTCCTTGTCCAGTTCGTTGACGAGCGATTTGCGAGCAGAGTGTAACTTGTCCACCACGATCGAAGTATGCGTCACTGCTTGTTCGAGCGGGAGGTCCATGAGATGTCCGAGCGCCAGCATCAGTTTCTCGCGGAACACACCGCGACTCGCTTCGGTCAATTTGGGTGAGACATCTCCCTCGATCTCCGCATATGCCAGCTCGGTGAGGTGCTTCAGAAGAGGTTTAAGCCACTTCTTACTCTCGTCATTCCGCCGAGTCCGCACCATCTCGAGCATGAAGTCCGCCAGCATTCGTCGTTTCTTCTCAGCTTCGCTGGAGTCTGACACGCCCGGCCGTAAGCACAAATCGTGGAATGTCTGTACCAGCGGCTCGAGCGGAGCTGCCACAGCCAACATCGAGTCGATGGTCGCTTTCGTCAACTTGTCCAGCGGTCCAGCAGGTAGGACGGTCAGCACTTGCCGAACAATCTCCGCACCAGCAGCAGGATCACTCTTCGCCCGACTCGCCATCTGGTTCAATGGAGGTTTCGCGGCTTCGAATAGATATCGATCCGGCTTCACACGCTGATCCAGAATGCACCGAATGATATTCGCATGCGTGACTTTGCCCAGCAGTTCCGCCGGTGCACTCGCCAATGCTTTGGTGAAAATTTGCAGGCCGAGAAACTTCCTCTCTGGTTTCGACGAGGCTGAAAACATCGGTTTCGCCACGCAGTCTTCCCAGAACTGTGCAAACTCTTTCCCGTCGTTCTGCTCGTACAGGTGAGAAAGCACAACACTCCAAGCGAAACTCGGAATCGAATCCCGCGTCCCAGCAGACTTCTTCTTCACCGCACCATCCGCCACACCCTCCGTGGAGTCGTCGGCAGTCTTAAGCAACACCTTTGCCAACATCGCCCTCTCCTGCGACGACAACGGATTATTATGATGCCAATGCCCCTTTGGCAACTTAAACCCCTCAAAACTCGTCCTCATCGTCAACCACAACGCAACCCCCTCGGGCGTCTTCACCAATCCCTTCGCCGCCCAAGCCTCCACCAACGCCTTCAAGACATCCCCCTGCACCTCCCCGCCCGGAGCTTTCAACCACTCATGCAGCATCAGTCCACACTCACTTCGCAACCAATCCTTCTCCGCCGCCAACTCCGCCACAGCATCAAAGACCACCCTCGCCTCCTCCTCCGTCGTGGCCTTCTCCGACAGTGCTCCACTCTGCAGTATCGCTTGAAACGCGAACCTCCGTCCAATGGCATAATTCCTCTTCTCCTCCCCGCTGACTTTGCCGTCCCTCTCACTCGGCCGCGTTAACGCTTCGACTTTCTCTACCATCTGTCCCACGCTGAGTTTCGCCTCGCCCTTTCTCGCCAGTCGTAGGACCTCCGACAAAGCAAGTGAGAATCCTAACCGTGCACCTTTAGAACTGCTACAGACGCCTTTGATAAGTCTCGTGATGGCATTGTTGATCTTTTGAGTCTGATCCGGGGTTTTGACGGCTAGTTTCCGCATGAGATTCAGCGTCGCTTCCGTCCGGACAGTGGGCAGCTCATCACGAAGGCCATTGAAGATTTCTGAAAGTTCGGCATCGGCTTCGCTGACTTTTCGTTTGCGGGAAGGGTGGACGGCATCTCCGTCTGGACCGTTGGCTGAGTCCAAGTCGGCTTGGAACGATCGCTTGGTTCCAGGCATATTGAATGATTTTGTGCGGTCGCAGAGGTTTGACATTTATTTGTTTGGTTTTGCATCGAATGTAGAAAAAAGTTCTGGAGCGACTTCGACACAAGCTTAGTCAGGCGGGAGCGACCGCAGGATTGGAACTCTAAATCTGTGGGCATTATATCGTGGAAGTGTGGGCATTTTATATCGTGGAAGCCTATCAGGACAGCTGATCACAAAAAACGCATCTGCGAATTCAATCTATGGTATATATGCGCGCCTTTTACTCCATCCTATGCTGAGCATCAACCTTTTCAAGCAGCATCCTCACGTCTAAGCCTTCGGCCGGGATGGCACGCCGTTCTGCTTCTTCTTGCTGAACGCCTGCGCACCGTCCGTCAACCGCCTCTCGTCGTTCTTCCTCGAGTTGACAAAGTCTGGGTAGTTCAGCGTCAGCTCAGCCGCGCCGTTGACGATGCTATCCGCAGCCTCGACACCCAGCATGAACGAGTGATCCTGGTTGCCCACCTCGTACCTCCAGCTACCGAAGCGACCGCGGGAGTAGATGTCGAGATCCTTGAGCTTGGGAAGGAGCTGAGTGAGGACGCCCTCACGCTCGAGCGATGGTGTAGGGTAACCGTGGTCGAAACGACGGTGGTAGACGGAGACGATCTCATCCGTCGGCTTGAGCATCTCGGTGGCGACCAGACCGGCAATGTTGTCTGGGAGGATGGTCTCGCCATTTACTGGCTTCATGCTGGACTCGGAGACCTCGAGCATGATAGACCAGTAAGGACCCTCCTTTGGCTCGGTGGACTCGGGCTTGGAGCCGTCCGCGAGTTGCATGGTGGCAAGCTTCTTGGAGGCCTCGGGCTGGTTCTTGGGAGAGTAGTTGGAGAAGATGGTGGCGCGGTAGAATGGGCAATTGTCCTCGGGGAAGTACAACCAGCACTTGTCGCCAATGCGTTCGGGACGCTCACCGCGAATACCCACACCAATAACGTGAGTGGTGGAGTAGAAGAGGCCCTTTGTGAGGTCCTTGAGATCGTCGTGGCCGCGCATTGTGTCGCAAAGGTGGTCGACAGACATGGTGGAGACAAGCTTCTCATAGTTGACAGTGGTTCCGTCGCCGAGGAGGACACGCTTGTTGTCGGCATCGACGAGCTGAACCGCTCCGTGCTGTCCGAAGCGAGTCTTCTCCTTGGGCAGGGTCTCGGCGACCTTGATCCAGATGTTTCCGGTGCCTCCCTCGGCAGGGAACTTGAAGGTTGCGTTCGGTCCCCAGTTACCGGCGATCTTGTTGAGAACCACGTTGGTGGTGATCATCTTGAGGTTGGGTGCGGCGACACGCTCACCGAGCCATGCACATTGCATCTAGTTGTCCTTGTCAGCATGATTCTGCCTCGGCTGTTGTCCTCTCCTTGTGTCCATGCTTTCGCCAGCTCTTGACTTCCATCGTCTAGTACATCAAGCAAGCTCACCTTTGTGGTTGGCACGGCCCAGACCTTGTAGTTGTACGGCCTCATGAAGATGTCCGCGATACCCTCACCGAGACTGCGAAGAATCCACTCATCGAAGTCCTTTGGCTTGTCCCTTGCAACTCTTGCCTCGAGCGACGCATCGATCAGACCTTCCAAGCACTTGACCTGGTCCTCCTTGGGAAGCATGGAGATGTTGTTCTGGAAAGGGTATGGGACCCAGAGGCCCTTGTAGCGGACGTAGGAGATGCGCTGGTGAGTGTACCAGTCGGATTCGTTAGGGAGAGCCTCGTCGATGCAGTCGTCGAAGTATTTGTAGTGGGAGAAGATGACGTGGCCGCCGACATCGTAGAGCTGTAGGGGAGAGGTCAGTGGGAGGGAGAGCAGTGTTGGAGATGGTTTTGAACATACGAAGCCTTCGGGTGTGATATCAGTGGAGGCCAGACCGCCTGGCACCTCGTTGTTGTCGACAATCAACCATGATGGGCCGTCCTGGGAGTGGCGTTAGAATCTTCG
The DNA here is from genome assembly GCA_000983655.1 of Zymoseptoria brevis. Lineage (NCBI taxonomy): Eukaryota > Fungi > Ascomycota > Dothideomycetes > Mycosphaerellales > Mycosphaerellaceae > Zymoseptoria > Zymoseptoria brevis. The sequence goes on from JYJE01001659.1 coordinate 12,810, forward strand.
AGCTCGTGGCCGACGATGAGGCGAATGCATACGATCTGGTTCAGGCGCTTCGCGGCACCCAGACCTGTAGGACCGGCACCAATGACGAGAACATCAACGTCGCTGTGATCAAGAAAGTCAATGGCTGTTCCGAAGAGGATTGGAGGATGGATAGCACGGACATTTCCTCGCCGGTAGCCTTGGTGAGCTGTCTCTTGTGTCCAGATGCAGCCATGATTGCGGTGGTATGGGTGGTGGGAGCGGTATGGTATGGGAGGAGGATGCGGAGGAGGAGAAGAAGAGACTTGAAAGAGGTGCTCGTTCTTCACGTTGAACGTCGACTCCCTATCAACCTTGAAATTCTTAGTCCGCTTCCGCCACTTTCTCCGACAGGGCCCAGAGGCACATCCCGCCGCCCCTCGATTCAGCCGCCCGCTGAAACATGCCGGCGTCTGACCAATTGCCGTCGTCGAATCCAAAAAGACGGGATGCATTGATTCACGACTTGGTTGGCGTGTAAACGTGCCGTCAACGAGGCCATATTGTTCGGTCGTGGTCATTGATCAATGCTCTCAGGGGTGGCTATCATTCATAGGAGAGCGTCGTTCGTTGCGTGGCCTCTCCGCTCTCGTTGATCTCCATTCACCCACCCCCTTGTTCGCACTGTGCAAGGTACTACGATTGGGTCGAGATTGTCTCAGCGGAGGTCGTACAGCAAGCAAACAAGTCCGAAGCGATCAAGCACAACAGCATTCGAACATGCCCTGTCTTGACATTGTGGCGCAAGAACATGTCCGTGTGAAAGAAAGTGCAACGCGTATAAGGCTATTATACCTTAGTCTACCTTAGTGCTGTTTGTTTGCAATGCTTATCTCCAAAGGCGCGCCGGAGAATGGTGCAAGGGGTTCGCGACAAGGAAATACAATAGCTCGTTCACGCTCATATCAATATCAAATGCGTATAATAAATACCATTGATCTCGCTTCAGTCATAGTCTATCGACTATCGTCTGTCCACTGGAGAACGAAAGAACGCCACCCACCAGGAGATCAAGATCAAGATCAAGATCAACGTCGAAACCGCCATTCGTTCTAGACTGAACCCTGACCAAACGCCCTCCCGCCAAAAAAGTCCCGTCTCCCTCCACACGTGTACAAGCTTTCCTTTCCATCCTTCGCGTGCCGTGCCTACATCATCCACCACCAACTTCGTGTCTTGCACATCCTCCACCACCTCCATCACTACACACCCTCCCTCACCACCGCCATCATGTCCGAAAAAGAACGACAATCCGGCGAACAAGCCGACCGCGAAGATGCCCCCGTCCTTCCCACCGTCAACCCCTCCGCCGAGAAATCCAGCGAACCCTCCTCCTCAGGCGGCCTCCATCCCGCCGTCTACATCGCGACCTGGATCTCCCTCTCCTCCAGCGTCATCATCTTCAACAAATGGATCCTCGACACGGCGGGCTTTCGTTTCCCCATCGTGCTCACGACCTGGCATCTCGCGTTCGCGACGCTGATGACCCAACTCCTCGCGCGCTTCACCACCGTCCTGGATTCGAGGAAGAAGGTGCCCATGACGGGGAAGATATACTTGCGAGCAATCGTGCCGATTGGATTGATGTTCTCGCTGTCCCTCATTTGCGGCAACTTGACATATCTCTACCTCTCCGTGTCCTTCATCCAAATGCTCAAGGTGAGATCGCACGAGGAGAGGAGGCGCCAATGGACAGAAATACCCATACTAAGATATCAACACAGGCCACCACCCCCGTCGCCGTCCTCATCGCCTCCTGGGTCTTCGGCGTCGCGCCCGTCAATCTCAAAACTCTCGGCAACGTCTCCTTCATCGTCATCGGCGTGATGATCGCTTCCTACGGCGAAATCAACTTCGTCCTCATCGGCTTCCTCTTCCAACTCGGCGGCATCGTCTTTGAAGCCACCCGTCTCGTCATGGTACAGCGCCTCCTCTCCTCGGCGGAGTTCAAAATGGACCCCCTCGTCTCGCTGTACTACTTCGCGCCCGCCTGCGCCATCATGAACGGCATCGTCTCCCTGCTCGTTGAGATCCCCAAGATGACCCTCGCGGATGTGGAGAAGGTGGGATACTTTACCTTTCTCGTCAACGCGATGGTTGCATTCTTGCTCAACGTGTCGGTGGTATTCCTCGTAAGCCATCCCCTCCCTCCCTTCCCCCTTATACCACCCCTTCTAACCCTCCCTCTCTCCAGATCGGCAAAACCTCCTCCCTCGTCATGACGCTCAGTGGAGTCCTCAAAGACATCCTCCTCGTCCTCGCCTCGATGCTCATCTTCCGCGACCCCGTCGCACCCCTCCAATTCTTCGGCTACAGCATCGCCCTCGGCGGCCTCGTGTACTACAAACTCGGCGGAGAAAAGCTACGCGAACACATGGGAGGTCTGCAACGTTCATGGGCGGAATACGGCGTGCAACATCCCGCCGCGAGGAAAATTCTCGTCTTCGTCGGGGTGATGTTCACATTCGGGTTGTTGTTGGGAGGCGTGAGTAGTTCCGGCGCGTTGGGGGATGCTTATTCCGCGGGCGCGATTGCGAGTCATGCGGGGGAGAAGTTGGGGAGTTGGACGGGAAAAGGAGGCGCGGTGGGGGGGCAGTGAGTTGATGGTGAAAGAGATGGGGAGGTGGGTGATACACATTAAGAGATGGTTCAGATGGAGAGAGAGGTTGATGAGCATGATGCCTTGAAAAACAATGCCTACCGCAAAAGCAGCGACTAGCATCGGCCTTGAGGGATGGGGAAAGGAGCGATGAGAGCATCACCGTAAAACCATGAGGATTTGGGTCCCCGAATGCAAGGGCGTCACAACATTTGGGGAATTTTTTTTTTTTTTTTTTTTTTTTTGGGCCCCCCCGGCTTTTTTTTTTTTTTTTTTTTTTGTTATAGAGCATGGCTGGCTCTGGGCAAAGTTTCTCATTTTTGTTTTTACTAGGCCGTAAGAAATAGACATGGGAGCAGAGCGATACCATTTTTTAAAAAAAAATAGAGACTCAAATGGATACATGAAGTATTGACTTTTGTTCCAAAAAAGCATGAGGTCGTCGATTGGCAATTGCAAAATGCCAGACGGCGTCGAGTTCGTGTTTGAAAAGAGTATGAGTACTGACTGACTGATAGAGCACCGGCACGCACACGAAGCTATGGGTATCTGTCTGCAGACGATTACATACGAGGTACTGTACATGATTGATGAGTTGGCATGCTTAGATCCGACGTGGTTACGATAAAGGATGAAACGACGGACGATGAATAATGGTTGAAATTAAAGAGGTGAAAGAGAAGCCGGAGAGTTTGTATCATCCACATCCATTGCAGGTATACTTGTCTTTTGATCAGATACTACATATGTAAGTCGAAAAAGACCTTCTCGTCAAAAAAAAAAACCATGCCGTAACCGATCTATTATTCCGCCAGGTGTCACAGCTCTACCACCTTAGCCGCTCTTCCCTTGGCGTCCTCACTCACTCCGTCAACTCGTACAACGCAACTCTCTCTCCATCTGGCATCAACACTTTACTTCTGCGCCTTGGCCTTGACATCCTCCTTCACCCCCTCCGCCTGCTTCTTCGCTTGCGATCCCTTCTCCTCCGCCTGCCCCTTGACCTCATTCGCCTTCTTCTCTCCCTCCTTGGCCACCTCATTCAGCTTCTCCTGTCCCTTTTGGGAGTAGGTGTCCGCTTTGTCGCCAACAGCTTTGGCATAGTCGGCCGTCTTCTGTTTCCCCTGCTCGACGCGGGGACCGAGAATGTCGGCGATCTTTTGGGCGACGTCAGAAGCGATGCGGAGTTCGGTGGAGATGATGGCAAAGGCGGTGGTGGAGAGGCCGGCGCCGCGATGTTGGGCGGTTTTGGAGTACTCGTCTGTGGAATGAGGTGTTACGGTTGGGTGAGGGAGGAGGAGGAGGGGATTCAATGCGACTCACCCTGCCATGTCTTGGAGAGATAGCTGTAGGGGAAGAAGATGTATCCCTTGGCCGTGTCGACAATGGTGTGTGTATCCTCCTTGACGATGGGAAACTGCTTCTCGCCCCAAGAGAGACCGGAGTCGGCGAGTTCATCGGCCTTTTGCACGTAGGGCTTCGCATAGCTGTAGGGTGTCTGGAGGTATGGCTCGACGGGCTTTCCGATGCGGGTGTAGGCGCCGTCGACGATTTCGAGGGATTTCTTGCCGTAAGGGTTGGACTTGAAGGTCTCGATGCCGTCGTTGACGGCGGGGAGGGGGGGGAGATGGGAGATGAACTGCGACGA
>JYJE01001673.1:0-51945 GCA_000983655.1 Zymoseptoria brevis
AGGAGGTAAGCTAGATCGTACTACCTTAATCCGTACGCTATTACGCCCTTTAAAGCTAGAATAACCTAGCTTAGGGGAGATAAGGCTAGATTATGCTTACGTAAGGGGGTCCTTATAGGAATACTAGGTAGGTGCCCTACGACTTTAGCCTACTTTCGAATAGCGTAGTTATTATAGCTATTAATAAATAGCTCGACTATAAACTAGAGGATTAGAACGAAGATAGTAAGGAACGCTATACGGTTAGCCCTACTATCCTCGCTATAGAGGCCCTTATTACGAAGCCGGTAGAAGAAATTACGCTATCGATTCTATCCTATAGCTATACTAAGACCCTAGAAGCGCTCTATTATTTAATTACCCTTACTCGTTATATACTAGAAGCTATTACGGAACTTAATGTTCTTACCCTCCTAAAGTTTATAGTAGAAGAGGTATATATTAGCTATTAATAGAGTCTCTACGCCGTAATCTGCTTATATAATCTATAGAAGTTAGTAGAGCTACGAGTATAGGAACAAGCGGTAACGAGCCTACCTTTAGCGTAAAGCTAAGTTCTCGGACTATATCTAAATACTACTTAGAAACCGAGAAGACCGTCTTAGCTATAGTACCTATATAGATCTATATAATCTTCTATATATATATATCGATATAGGCGTAGAAGTAGATACGAAAGGTCTCGAACTTATAGTAGGTATCTACCGACTATATATAATTAGGGCCCTTAGCCTTTAGACGACTACGCTTAATAGTCTCCTTACTACCCCTCCGGTAGCGTATATTATAACCTATAGGATTAAGGGAATACGTAATCTTAGATATACGATTCCTACGAGTAGATAAGCGTTAGCGTACGAGCTAGGCGGAGGTATTTACGAGTAAGGGAAGTAGCGTATATTAGGGTTTACGAGCGGACGAATCTAGCTTACGAGAATACTTACGAGTAGCATATATATAGACCTTCCTATTAGGTAGTATTCCTTCCGTAGGTACCTTACTAGCTACTTATATCTAAAGTTATCTAGTATACTACCCGTAATCGTTCCCTCTAATACTATCTATATAACCTTATTATATTCCGGCTGCTCGTTCTTTAGAGTTAATCGATATAAGCCTAGCTATATTCGGATCGTTCTTAACTACCTTAATAAGAGCTCGAAACCGTCCTTCCTTAAGTACCTTAGTAGCCTCTTATTATCTATATCCTATAGCTAGAAGAGCTCCTTAATCCTTATATATAGTAGTACCCTATATTCCTTATCTTTATAGACCTTCGGTCGCAATAATAGCTCCTATCTTACTAGTATCCTACGGAAGGTACGAGGCTCTATATCTATGTTTTTCTCTTCCCTTAGCTATATAATAATACCTTCGTAAGTCTATTCGGAGACTCTAAGTAAGAGCTCGATCTTAGCTCGGAGGTAGTCGATATTAAGGGCGGTTCGTAGTATAGTAACGGCGACAGTAACGGTAGGGAGGGTAGTAAGGGTAGTAAGGGTAGTAAGGGTAGTAAGGGTTTTAAAAGGAAGAAGAAGGACTACGAGTAAGGTAGGTAGATAGTTACGAGCGCTAAATAAGCAGTTAACTATGTATATAGAAGAAATGAGAATTAAGGTAGTAACCTAAATGTTAACATGGGCCGCGATCAAAAGCCCACCTCGGTCGGCTTAGTCAGCTGACTCTTCAACCTCGGGCGAAGTGGAGCAAAAGGATTTTCATCCCTCCGACCTTCTCTATCCTGTCTACAGCGTCGATTCCTCCATACCTGATGGCCAAGATGAGTATCAGATACGACTTCCTGCATCAAGACTTGCATGTATGGGCACTCGGAATACGTTTCCAGAATGGCCGGTCGCTTCGCCTTGCAATTGACCGCTGAGTCCGCGCCCGGACAACACCGATTCATGCGCGTGCTCGTGTTCACGCCAAACCCCAAACAGTAAATGGACGGGTTAAGGTTCGTGGACACGCTATTGCCTGCCTGCAGAAAAACGTCTGGACCGCGGTGCCCCGCCCGCTTCGCTGTTCGTCTCTCCTCTCAGTGGCTTGTCTGCGATGTTGAGAGTCGCCGACGTTCGCAGACTGATGCTGTTCGAGCTGACGTCTGCTGTTCTGCGCAAGTTGGACCCAGTACAGACGCCAGGCCGCTGCAAATGTTGTCGGAGACCTTGTTTGCTACCCTATGGCAAGTCAGCGCGGTCTTTCTAGTGTTGTGGCTGTCGGTCTCCTGATGTTCCAAATGACACGAGGGCAGAGTGGGTCGTGAACGAAACTCGTGGCGACGCAGGGCAAGTTCAGCTCATATTTGGACTGGACGCCACATACACGCCAATCAAACTCAGTCGCTGCGTGGCCGGACCTTCGCAGATACGCTCGAAGCAGATTTGCCTAGCGAACTTCGCCCTTCACCACTTCCTGACGGCCGAGCAGACTCAGCGCTTGACGGCGATGCACAGTCCATCGCACACGCATAGCAGATCATTGCAACTCATGCTGTCGGCTGCCCAAAGAAGAACATACTGCCGAAGGTGCGGCGTTCTTCGAAGGTTATCAAGCTGCTCCCGCTGGGCGTCCAGAATTCCATGGCCTGAGACCCGAAGCTTTAAGCTTTCGCTTCTGCGCCGCCTCAGATCGATGCAATCTGGACTACCGTGCATTCCCTTCTTGAGGCAGGTAGGACCCAGCTTGAAATCAGCCAAGTTGGTCACGCCAGCACATCTCGGAATGTACAAGAAAAGGTGAGTCGTCCTCGCGGAAAGTCTCCTTTTTATCGTTCAAAGCACGTCGGATCTTCCTATGCGTTCTACTCTGTTTACCTGTTTGGTTGCAAGCCTCTCATGGGTTGCTAGCGCTGAGCCAGTCTCTTCTACGAAGAACGTCTGCAATAATCGTCCCTACTCGGACTACGCTTGTCTTGCGAATTATGCTCCTGCTGTCAACTACTGCAAACAGAAATACCCTTCCAAGGTCGTCTGCCAGACGATCAAGACGGTCAAGACTGTGACCTCGACTAAGCCCGCTCAATGCGGCCCAACGCCAGCGAGGTACTACGCCCGGGATGCCAACGCCGACGCCGATGCCGAGCTTGAGAGTCGCGGCAATGGTGATGCATCGAAGTGGAATCAGCTCAAGAAGACAGAGTGGTCGATATGACGGCTCATTAGTAAATAGGTCGTTATATGTCATATCATCAGTAGCGAGGGGTCGTTATAATTCATTAATAAATCCTCATATATGACGGCTTGGCACCTTTATGCGCACTATCGATATTACCTCATTCCTAATAGGGATGGTTACCGACGATTTTACCGACTATATTACTATGTCTACTATGTTTACCCTTATTAAAGACTTCTTATATTATTAGTAACCCCGTCATATTTCATCAAGAGCCCGTCATATTAAGGATTCATTAATGACACCTCATTAATGACGTTTCATATTGACCACTCTGCAAGAAGAGAAGCCAGAACGAGCTGCAGACTTTCTGCCGCTGCATCGGATACCCACGGACGAGGTATAATACCGCGACCGTATTCACCAGGACTGCTACTGTCTACACAAGCAAGAAGTGCACGACGCCGATCCCAAAGACTACTACCACTCCTGATCGGACGACCAGCACTACGAGAGCAACGTCGACGACCTCGCGCTTGACGTCCACCACTACCACTGCGAGAAGGACCTCCACGACGACATCGAGCAAGAGCACAACCACAAGTGGGCGATCGACTACCTCGAAGACCACTACGACTAGCGCCTCGACCAGCGCCTCACCCAGTACAACGACAGCGTCGACCACGACAGCTTCTGGCACGACAGCGTCTGCAACGACAAGCTCGCAGCGTTTTTGCGCAACATTGGGCGGTAAATGCGGGATTGCTGGGTCCGATGGAGACTGCTGTGGCGGTCTCAGATGCGACCTCCCTGATGGAGCTACCGACGGCAAGTGTCGGGCCCCGGCGCCTACCTGCTCTTCCGACGAAACGGTGTGCGGGTCAACTTGCGTAAGTCCTTCTGCCTCTCACTATATATATCAAAGCTCTCTTTGCTGACGTCGACTCTAGTGCGTTGACGGGGAATCTTGCCTCAAAGGTTCATGTGTAGTCCTAGAAGTACAGTGCGACAACTCCGTCCCGCTTTTAGGTGCCCACGGTGCCCGTTTCTACACGCAGGTCTGCGGTGCGACCTTTTCAGGCGCAACGACACTTGGGGAGCCAACCATAGAAGACACACGCACCGCATGTTTTAATCGATGCGATGCCATGAACAGTTACACCACCTCCCCCTGCAAGGCGTATAGCTACACCGTGGCTGGGGGTAGCTGCCAGCTGTTCGCTAACAAGGGAGACTCTACATCTTCGCAGGGTGTCGATAGTGGTTATCTCCAGTCCTGTGATTGTGCGCCCCGTACGGCGTTCTGTCAGCTGGCTTCGGACTGCTGCACCACTGGATCGTCCTGCAGCAACGGTAAATGCGTGTCTCCGCCGCCCACCTGCCCCGCCAAGCAATTCGTCTGCGATACGAACTGCGTAAGTTGTTTTCCTCTCCTTCTCTGCGGACCGGTCGTTACTAATGCTGTCTTCAGTGCAAGGATGGAGAGACTTGCCGCGATGGATACTGCCTTTGCGACGGAAACATCACCTTCTTCGTCGACTACAATAAAGATGGCCGGAATTGTGGAAGCTGGTGAGTCTCCCAAAGGTACAAGACGTACGGCGCCCGAGACTGTTTCGGCCCGTCTCAGGTCTTGATCTTTGTTGCCGTGTTGTTTGAGCATCACTGACGTTGATATCCTTTGGTGTTTAGCGGCAATGTCTGCCCGAGTGACAAGAAAAATTGCTCCGGCGGTGTCTGCGTGGCGGGCTCCACTTGTACTCAAAACGCCCAAATCGATGGTCCTTCCGGGAACTGCAAGTTCCAACAGTCCTGCGATTTGGCTCTCACGGGACGTGCGCTGTACGGAGGAGGACTCACAAGGCAGGCTACCGAGAGCTCGTGCCTGGCTCAATGCGACGCCGCCAATAGTGCAGAGAGCGCTCCTTGTCGAGCGTACAGCTATGTTGTCTCAACCGGTAGCTGCCAGCTGCTTGCTACAACCACGGGTGCTATAAGCTCTGATGGGGTGAATAGTGCAAAATCGACTTGCGACGCACCTGTGTGCTCCAGTGCGACGAATCCGAACAACCCGGATTACGACAACGACCTCATGGCGTGCGGAGGTTGTGGAAACCGATGCGCCACCGGGATACCTTTCACATGCATCGAGGGCGTTTGTCGCCCTCGCGCGTGTTTTGCCGGGTACGGCGATGCGTGTGCTAAGAATGGTGTAGAGTGTTGTACAGGATCTTGCTATCTACCGACTCCCGGCGATGGTGCAGGCTTTTGCTACGAGAACCCAGGTGGACCTACCTGCTCTACTGACCAGTTCGCGTGCGGATCTAACTGCGTAAGTCATATTCGTTGCGCTCTCTGCTGGGTGCCTCCTTGCTGACATCATTTCAGTGCGCAACTGGTGAACACTGCACTGCCGAAGGGTCATGCACTACTCCGGTACCCAAGTGCATCTCCGGGACCCAGCTCCAGGGGCCGATCTGTGGCTACGTGCAACAATGCGACCAGGCTTATACTGGCGGCGAATTAGCCGGACCCACTACGCAAGTCAAGGAGAGCGACTGTCTGGGCTTATGCGATGGCCTCAATGAACCCGGTCAAGACCCCTCGTGTAGGGACTACAACTACGTGGTCGCCACAGGTAGCTGCCAGCTGTTTTCCTCAGTAGCGGACCTCGTATATCAGAAGGGGACGAACAGTGGATATCTGTTCACGTGCTGAGACGATTAGCGGGCCTTCGAGTCCAACAACTACGGCGCCCGCTACAGCTGCTACCCTCATTCTATGCTGGTCTCTATGGTTCCGATGTCCGCAAGGCAACGATACTGCCATCGCACACTCACAACGCAGATATTCGAGGTTCCTGAGGGGATACCTAAACGTACTACGACGGCATATCGGATTCTCGCCGATTGTCGGCTTTGATGCATGGGAAGAATGCAGCCAGCGGAGTTAGGGAGCACAGATCGCATAATGACATGTGCACCAGTAAACCCAGGCTGATAGCATAAAGACAGAAGTTACATTCACTATACACGCATTGTCCTTTTCCATCAACATTCCCTCCTCCCATCCACCACCCCAAACCCTCACTTCCTCCCCTCCAATCCCAACCTCCCCACAATCCACCTCCCAACCTCAATACTCGGCCGATCAATCCCCCTCGTCGCCCCCTCCGCCACAAGAAACTGCACCGGCAACACCACCCCCTGCGCCAAAAACCACCTCGTCCCAAACCCATGCGGTCCCCAATTCGGCACCTCAAACCTCCCATCCCACCACGTGCTCATCCCCTCCGCAGGAACATTGCCCCACGCACGATACACCCGATCCGCAAATGTCCACAACACCGGTGTATGCGTGAGATACAACATAAACGACAGGCGACCGAGGTAGACGAGCGGACGAGACGTGAAGAAACGTTGCAACCACCGGATTCGAAGGACAGAGTAGACGAGCAGAAGCGCGCCCCAGGCGTTCCACCAGCGCCAGTATTCTTTGTTAGGGCCGATGTAGATTGAGGGGATGATGTTGGTTAGGATGTACCAGCCGGGTGTATCCATGGACATTTTGCCAGCGTCCATGGGGCCTGCGGGTTGGGAGAGGAGGTACCAGCCGACGATGAAGGAGGTGTGGTGGAGGGTATTGGTTGCGCGGGCACCGAAGCGGGAGGGGAAGGTTGAGTCGAAGGTTTCGACGTCGTTGAGGGCGAGGAACATGCCCATTGTGAACATGGCCCAGGTCCAGTGGTAGGTGAGGAGGAATGCTAGGCCTAGGAGGACGAGGATGAGGCCGTGGAGGCGTGCGGAGCGGATGAAGGTTAGGCATGCTAGGAGGGCGAAGACGAGCATCGAACCGACGTACTCGATTGCCATGGTGTATGCTGGCGGGTCGTAGATGTACCATGGTTTGGTGATGCCCAGTAGAGCGAAGGGGTTGAGTACTCTCAATGTCTGCGGTACCCACTCCGCCAGTTCCGCTGCGAGGGAGTCCTTCGGTGTCGGCCATCCGACTTTCGGCGCGAGCCCGAATGGTAAATGCATAGCCACCACGAACGCCAGACTGACCCCGATAACGGGAATGTACAATCGGAACGGCCGCCTGACCGTCGCACTCACCAAGCTGTTCAGCACATCCTTCCTCCTCCCATCATGCAATTTTCGAAACGGAGATATGCTCAGCACATATCCCGACAGGACAAAAAAGATCGCCACCGCCGGGTTTCCTCCCGAGAAGAATATCCTAATCCAAGGCAGTTGCACAAAATACCACCCGCCCTCTCCAGTTTCCGCATCAACATGTCCTAGACCCCAGACGAAAGGTGCAGTGGGACCGTAAAACCAGGAAAGGTGATGATAGTAGTAGACGAAAAAAGCGGCCAGACCACGGAGGCCGTCGAGGTAGGCTGTCGAGCGATGTTGTGCGGGAGATTTTGGAGTGGCATTGTTCGCAGTGGAGGAGAGGGAACCATTTTGGAGAGTATGCAAGGGCAGAGATTCGGCTTCTAGAGCGTCCAGATCCATCTCCGGTTCGTCATCGATGTCGCGGAGGCGGTCTTTAGGCGTGGCCATTTCGTCTGAGTAAGTCCGAGTCCGCAGACTAGGTGATCGAGTGCTGTCTTTTCCTCGTCCACAGCAATGCGATATTCCTCGAGGACCAGTGCTTTCGTGTCAAGACCCTTCGGTAGTCTAGTATCCGAGCCGTGCGTGAGTCGTACAAAGTGAGGAGCACAGCAAAAGAAGTGAGGTCGACAAACACAGCAGTGCTACCTTCTATACCCGTGCAGCTGCCATGTTCGTCCAACCGCTCTTTTCGTCCATTGCCATTTTTTCAATTCAAGCCCCCTTCATCGCGAAAGCCGCGCGTGGCTTCGCGCCGAGCCTATCGAAAGCGGGTCGTTCGTGGAAGGTTCGTGCCGAGCCATCGAGTTTCGAGGACGATTTGAACACGCATTCGTTTCAAATATTGATGGGCGGTCTTCAATGAAGGTTTGTACGGTTCGGCAAGTTTCTTATAAGGAGATTCCGGTGATGCAAGAACAGTCAAATGCTTGAGCGTGACAATATATACATTCTCTGAAAACCCCTACTGGACCGATCGCGCTGTGGTATCAAAAATCGCGATCATGCACAAATGCGCCTCTGCTTACACTCCCACAACACCCTTTCTCACCCACGAAGCAAGCCCAGCCCATCTGAAACAACACCATACGCCCTGGAAACACGATTATGCCTCCAGCTTCACTCCAATCCCCCCGAATAATTCATCAACGGCCATACCTGTACTCCATGGCCCGACAACGCCGCCTGAGCCATTTCCATGCTGCTGATTTGATCCGGAACTTTGACCACACCTCCACCATTCACGCCACCCGACATACTTATCAACGCACTGTTGTCGTTTATATACCCATGAGCCTGTTGACCTCCACTCGGCAAGGCATTCGTAGAAGCAGTCGTACTACCCGAGTTCGGCGCGGAAGTCCCATTGGCATGTAAGATGTCGTTTCCGACCACGGACATCATCATGTGATCTGCGAAGTGCCTCCACGCTGCCGGGTGAGAGTGGCCGTATCCCTCGGTTCCGCCATTCGACATAAAGTTGTTCGTCGACAAGGCATCTGTATACGCCGCCATGAAACCGGCGTTGCCGTTTGAAGGTTGAGGTGGTTGGGAGCCGTTGTCGTGGGCGTTGAGTTGTGCTTCGAGGGATGCGGGTTTGACGTCTTGCTGTTGGTGTTGAGGATACGTGCCGTCGAAGGCGGGGTAGTGGAAGGTTGGCGGGTATGAGGCATAGGAAGAATCGGTGAGTTCGGGATTTGACCGGGATGGTGGTCGGGAGTAGCCGGTGGTGTTGCTCGTGTTGGTGTTAGAATAGGAGGCATTGTCATATGCTTGAGCGAGTTGATGAGTGTGTTGTTGAGGCTGTGGCTCTGAGGAGGACTCGGTGGTGGATGCGACGGCTGCGGAGGCAGTTTTCGCCGCGATGACGCGGGAGAGGTTTCCGAGCGATGTCTCGATGATTGATCTGACGGCGACTTGGAGTTGTGGAAGTGCTCCGAGAAGTTCCCCCATCTCCGCAAAGACGGCAAGCCATTGGTCCATGTCTTGACGCAGGCGTGCGAGATCCGAAGTGGTGACGGTCTCTCTTCGCTCGGTGTAAGCAAAGAGTGTTGTGAAGATGGCCGCGAGGAAATTGACAGAAGAGTACCACGTAGTATCCAGAGACTTCCGATCCTTGAGCTGAGTAGCGCTGGCCAAAAGGCGAGATGACCAGGTCAGACAGCTGTCAAGATTGGACTGCATCGTCTGCTCCGACATCGATCGGCAAAGAGAGGGGTGATGAAGGAGCAATTTCGCCTCTGCCATTCCCATATCGAGGTACAATCCGCAAACGCGGTCTTCGTCTTTCGCTCGCGACATTGAGAACTCCACAGGCACCTGCGCTTCCCATTCGGCCAATTCTTTGTCGAGATGTCGCAGGTTGGCGTCGTACTGACCTGTGGACTTGACCGAGTAGATGGATGAGTAGATTTGGATGATGATCCTGACCAGCTTGAAGCCTTCGATGCCAGCCCGGAACGAGCAGATTTTCTTCTCCGCGCCGTTTTCAGTCCGAATCGTGTCGTCCACCGCATCCGGTATCTCGATATCGAAGTCTTCGATCCGAAATGGCATTGGACGACCCAGCTTACCACTGATGTGGACATGGAGGAGGAGCAGGGTCCAGAATGTGCGTTTTCGCATCTCCAGATGGTGAGCATCACGCTGGGATGGGGAAGTTTGCCATGCTTTCGCCGATCGATGCAGTCCAGACTCTAGAGCCACGCCCATGACCATGTTCGTGAACATCCATGCTGCGCCGGGACGTGGCTGATTTCGCAATTGAGAGCAGATGAGTGTTAGTGCTTGCATGTCCTCCAGCTTATGTCCGGTGATGAGATCTGGGATGAACTTGAGCGCATACTGATAATGGCTCATGGCGTCGTGACGAGCCTGCTCGTTGGAGTTCCGCGAAGAGAACTGGAAGTTGATGATGGCAAGAACCATGTGCACCATGACAGTCTCGGCGTGAGTCGGCTGGTAGTTTTGATGATGGATGCGATCCAAGAGATCCATGAAGTGAGGCTTGTGGAGGACCGGCGTGAAGGGCGTGACGGAGCGAAAGAACCATTCTGCGTACACCCTGCACTGCTCGTAGGGTGGCATTGTCGGTACGAAGGGTTGTGCTCGACCAAAAGCATGGCTGAGGAATGTGCGATATGACATGGCAGATGTCAACGGGTCGTGCTCAGATGGCATGAACTCAGCGAGATCGATCTTCGTGCCAAAGAGGGCGAGAGATGTTCCTTCAATCGGACTCAGCCAGTTGTTCCCACTCTGTACACCAAGATAGTTGTCCCCAATGCATCCCGCGCGAAAGTCCGGCAGCAAGCTCGTCTGCGCACTCCTCTCCTCCGGCGCGGCAGAGGCAGAAGCCGCAGAAGGAGGATATGCGCCATGCTGGTCCGGATTCCACGCTCCATTTTGACTCTGGCCCCAGAATGGTATCGAGGCACTGGTCGGCATGTGTCCGTGGGGTATGACCCGAGGAGGTTTCGGCTCGACACCATTCTCTTTCAGTTGCTGTTGCAGCTCGAGGAGGTACATCTTCAGCGAGGCATTCTCATTCTCGATGACCTCGGTGTGGCCGCGGGAAGTCGCTCGACCGGTAATGCGATCGGTCGATTTGCATTCGCTGTTGTTTTGAAGGCAGGGTGAGCAGCCGCCGGGGCGTGCATCGCATCTTATCTTACGTGTCTGTGAAGTGTCATACCGTCAGCGAGGCCGTCCGGCGCATGTCAAGGCCATGCGACACCATGCGCGAATCTCACCTTGCACCGGTCGCAAGCTTGCCCTGTTCGCGTCGAACCACCTCCTCCACCCTTCTTCTTCCCTCCTGAGGATGATGTGCCATTCGCGCCATTGCTGTGATTGTTGTAGTCTCCCCCGTTCCCGCCGTCGTGCTGTAGTTGTCCGTGGTACTGTTGAGTGTGGTCATGATGCTGCTGCTGCTGCTGCTGCTGCTGCTGCCGCTGATGTTGTTGATGCTGATCCAGGGCCAGTCGGGCGACCTTGTGCGGCGACTCTCCCCAATCATCACCATCGTCGCTGCCACCAGGGCGCTTGTTCGAAGATGGCATGTTCCGTGCTCGGTGTTCGCCGCTTACCGTGGGGAGGATGAGGCTCTCACGCACGGAGGATGCCGTGGAGAGATGCGTGTTTCTGGCCCCACGGAGGGAGGGAAATGGTGCCTACGAGGAGGGGGAAAGATCAACGTTGTGGTGGGAGGGAAGGCATGCACGAACAGCTATAACGACATCAACATATCAGGGTCAACTCCTCTCGGTATTTGGTATGATCCGCGCCTCTTTGCTTCTTTTTAATCCAATCTAGTCGAAAGGGAAAAGGTCCAGTCCCACCTACGGGAGCGTCCGTCTTGAGACTGGCCTCTGATTGGCGTCGCATCGTCCACTCTCCCACGACATCTGCACAAACCTCACTGTCTGTAAGACTTAGCATTAACCACACGTTTGAGCCATACAGCAAATTACCCATAGCATCCCGTCAAGCGACGTCCTCGAAATGGAACAACTCCTCCTCCCCCATCTACCAGAATCTCACACCCTCCACATCGCCCTATATACCAACCTTCAAAACGCCGGATTCCTCCATACACAACTCCTCCAAGGCAACACAGATTTCGAATACGCCTTCCTCGATGCTTCCGTCCTACTCTCGCGAACTCACGTCCTCTCCGCTGCGTGGCGGGCAATCAATGATCAGCGGGCGGGGAGGCTGAAAACGAGAAATGTGCATTCAGAGATCGTCTTTGCTTTGTCGGCGAATAATAATGTACGTATCTTGGTCAACGTTTGCAAGGATGAAATCGAGTCTCAACACTTGGGTACTGATCGAACTCCAGATTGCCGAATCCTTCCGCCGCCACGGTCTCACACCAGCCACAACCTCCCTCCTTGCAATCAAAGTCGCTCCTGCGGACCAACATTGCAGTATCTCCACACATCTGGCCGGAGACATTCAAGGAGACCTCCTGGACTTCACGGACGAGACTCTAGCTGAACTTCGAGACGACGCGAGGATCAAGAAGATCTACCGTATTCCGCAGGCGGTGGGCAAAGATGACAGCGGAAGGGAGAGCTGGAGGGAGGAAGTGGAGGGTGGACTTGTGGGGAGTATGGTTTTGAAAGGGTCTTGAACGAGGGCAGTGAAGGAAAGAGATTCGTCACTATGAAGCATCAGCCGCTTCTTCGTTCGAGGAAGATCTCCGGTTCATCCCAGCTTCGACCGGCATTGAATCCGCCTGAGCAGCACGAGACCAGTATACTGCTACCCAGAAATCATCCGGTGCGCCGGGAACCGGGATCAGCCCGGTTGAGTGAAACTTGCCCACCGCGGGCTGGGCAAAGTGATCCAGCCGGAGAGCAGAGCTACGGCATGCGAACGGATGGACGAGCAGCTGGACATGGAATTTCCAGGATTGAAGACACTCAAATTCTGTTCTGGTCCTACACAAACTCACATCTTGCCCGCGACCGAGATGCGATTCTGTCTTCCCATACCCTCCCTCACGCCCAAGCCCCAATCAAACTCATACAAAACGCCCCCAACCCCACCAGTCCCACCGCACCCACCCTCCTCCTCCCCCTCAACACCCTCCAACTCGCATCCGTCAAGAAATCCTCACTCAACAAATCCACCAGACTCGTATACGTCAACAACCCACTACTCACCGCGTTTGTCGTCCCCACCAACACCAATCCAAACGCACCGCTCGGATCATACAGCTCCCTTGTACCAATACCCACCGCCATGCCGAGGGGGGTTGTGCAGCCGTACAGGGCGGCCATGATCCACGGACGAAGGCCGGAAAGGGAAGCGCTGGAGGTGGATGGGCTCGAGGGGGAAGGTGGGATGGAGGCGATTCGCGAGCCGAGGGCCAGGCCTTCAAAAGTTTGGTGGAAGGTTATGGCGATGAGGAGGACGATTTGGTCGTGTCCCGTGGCGACCGCGAGGGCCATGCCAATGAAGAGGGAGTGAAAGAGGATTCCGAGTTCGAGGAGGGTGGCTTGGAGGATCAGTTTTTGACGTTCTTGTTCGGGTGTCGGTTTCAGAGGGACGGTTTCGGAAGAGGTGGCGGAGTGGGAGCTGGGGCGGATGGCTTCCTCGTCGGCTTTGGGCTCGTGGGTCGCAGTGTTGTTTGTTGGGAGGAGGGATGGCCGACGATGGGTTCGGCCTGAGCGGGTGCGGCCGAATTGGGGTGTTGTTTGAGCTGAAAGGAAGTCAGTGCGGCACTCCTTCGGCTGCGTCCGTTTGATCGCTTGCATACCTGGAGTGATCTCATCCTCATCCATCTCAGCAGCGCTCCCCGCATCCCTCGCCGTCGCTGCTTCCATCGCTCCCACCTCAGCCTGACTCGGCCCAGAACAAAGACTCCTCCCGGGACTAAACACCATCTCCACAATTGTAATTACAAAAACCGCCGCCAGTGCCACCGCTCCCGCAAATGCCGGATACGTTTCCGTGAAGAACTCCGGTAAGCACGGATCCGTCAAATTTATAAAAGCCGTTGGGAATAGGTGCACGAATGCCGTGGCGATTAGCACGCCTGTGCCGAAGTGTCGGAATCCGAAGAGGGCGCTGGATGGGATGCGAAGGAAGGGGACTCGCAGGGCGATCAGAGGGAGGGCGCAGGCGGTGGCGGAGACGGTGAGGATTATGAAGAGGCCGCCGATGTGGAGGGGGAGGTTGTAGGGTTCCGCTGGGCGGTTGGAGCCGCAGGTTGGGCGGGTGGAGGACATGTTTGTGTTGAATCTTGAGTCTTGGATCTTGAAGTATGGATTTTATGTTCTTCTCCGGAGAGTCAGGCGATGGTGTATCTGGTCCAGGACTCGAGCGTTTTGCTATGTCTCTCCATTCGGGATCCAATCGTGAGGTGTGATGCAGATGCTGATCTCTTGCTTGTTCGGCCTCCTCTCGGTACGCACTCTTGCGGCGTCGTTGTGTTGATGTCGTAAATTCAGTCGTAGTGAGGAAAAGAAAATGAACATGGACAAAGACCGTGAAAAGAGAAAAGACGTTGCCAAACCATTATTGTCTTGCGTGGTCCACACCGTTCCCCAGATTTACACCCGCGGGAAGCGTACTTGGCGATCGATGTCTTGGGTCTTGGCCGGGCGGCGGAAACCGGAAGCTGGGAAGACTGAGACGTTGCAGTGTCATTGGCTGTGTAGAGGACTTTCTGTGGATGAGGGTGATCATGGTCGAAGAACTGGACGGAGCTCCGAGAGAACAAAGTCTGAAGCAGATAAGTATACGTAATCGTACTCAGGACACGGAACAGGAGCCGAGAGCCGCTGTCCAACTTTGGCAGAATGTGGAAGTGGGACCTAACGAGCATCAGTTGACCGCCAGACGCTCGAGGCTGCGCTTTGGTGAGAACGCAGGCGTATCTCGTCCCAGTCCTTGTCTGCATCTTGACCGTGGTATTCGCTCGGAGCCAAGAACTTCCTGGGTCGACGTCAAGGCAGCTCGGCGTTGCTCAAGATCATCCGTTCCTTGCACGCTGATATGGTAATGGAGTACTTTGAGCGGGGTCCGATGATCTATACCATATCATTGCGCTCGCGGGTTGGGAGTTGGGTCGATGATAGCAGTACTCCTGCCCGGAAAGATTCTGAACCACAAGGCAGGAGCTGCAGAACGGAGCTGCAGATAGACCTCGATCCCGAGCATTTCGTAGACTGTATTGTCCTCGACAATACACGCTCGATGATTGAGATGTTACTCTGGCATGGACTGTCGAAATCGAAGTTGAGATGGAGAATGTAACCAGATCCAAATGTGTTCTAAATTTAGTGGCACTCCTGACTAAGCGAGAGCCGCTGTGATCCTGTCCCGTCGCTCGCACCGTTCCTCTTCCATTCATCGCCATCGACACATCTTTCATCAGGAAGCAGCATTCCATCAAAACGACACCATGCATCAATCAACACCGGAAGGACAAGTCTTGTAAACCGCCCGCGAATCGAGATTCCGGAACTCAAGCATTCCAGCCAGGCTCTTCCCCAGCCGTCCGGATCGCAAAGGCTCAAGGTCTCCAGAATGGGATTATGAAGCATTCTGGACGACAGCGACCGCTATAGTGGGACTCTCCCAAGTCGGCTCTTCTCCTTCCAGATCGAACACACACGCGAGATGCACGCGAGTTTGCCCTCGTCGTATGCACCCCGCAAAGTTTCCCTTCTTCCCACGGCTTCGACTCGGCTACTTCTTGGACATTTCCCCTCCTTTTTGCTTTTGCCGGATTCAGGAACACTGGCATTGGATTGTGGCTAACGCCGTAGCTATTGCTCTTGGTCTGGCGATGAGCTCAGGTTCGATTGATCGTTGATGGGAGAAACGCCATGGCGGGCATTTGTTTTGCTTGGTTTGGAGACTGGTTCGGACGAGCGGGTTGGTGTCGAGAATGATGGCAATCGCAAAATGGTCGTGGTAGTCAGTGGTCGGCATGCAAAAGACGAACTCTGGTCAGTAGCTCTTCGAGCTCGTCGAGCTCGAAGTTCGAAGCCAAAAGCCAGCTGGAAAAGGCAACAGTTTCGAGTGCGACGTACGGAAACAGTCGAGCTTCGGCCGTGCGGTTGACGTGAGAGGGGAAGTCCGTCAAGGTGTACCATACATGCACGCGAGCATGATGTGGGGGCTTGTCGGGGCATACAAAGTAGGTGTCGAGTGCTCTTCTTTCTTCCCGGTCACCTTCGTCTGCTTTGCTACTCTGCTTCCCGCGATTCTCGTCGTCAACACAAACCTTGCCGCCAGGCGCAACGTGCATCCACATCACGCAAGAATGAAGCTCTCCCTTCTCGCTCCAGTTGCCTGCCTTTCCGCACTCGTTTCTGCACAGGTCAACCGTACCCTTACCAACGGCTGGGGCTCCACACCCTCCGACAGACACTACATCAACGACACTCAAGCCCAAGCCGTCATCACCGCCGCCATCGCCAAGTCCTACGAGATCGGGTACCACCCCCTTCCAACCCCCTCCTCACCTCCCACTAACCACCCTCCCAGCGTCCCAAACAACATCGCCGTTGCTGACCCTTCCTCCCAACTCGTCGCCTTCCTCCGCATGGACAACGCCTTCCTCGCCTCCGCCGACATCTCCATCAAAAAGGCCAAGACTGTAACCCTCTTCAACGGCCTCTTCCCTTCTTCAGGGATTTACAATCGTTCCCAGCCGGGTGGAGATTTATGGTCGATTGTGGAGACGAATGGCGGTCTGATTGCTTTCGGGGGTGGGGTTCCGATTTTTGATCATCAGGGGTATTGGATTGGCGCGGTGGGGGTTAGTGGTGGGAGTGTGGAGCAGGATGTTATGGTTGCTACGGCGGGGGCGGAGGCGGTGGGGACTACTGTTGTTGAGATGGGCACGTCGTAGGGAGGGGGTTGAGGGGAAGGGGCTTGGAAGGGGGCATATGGAAGGGTGCCGGAGTTTTTCTGTCCATTCTCCTGCTCGAACTGCAGACAACAAGCCACTGAAGGTCGAGTCGTGCGGTGCATTTTGAGCGAGACCACGGAGGTAGGAGGTCGGAGTGGACTGGTGGGTGTTGACTGAGAGCATGAGAGCACGGTCTGCAAGGGAACGGACTCGAATCAAATTGTTGCACAGCATGATAACGTATACCAGTCTCGCGACACCTAGCGCCGTCACCTCCCCAGCCAACGCCAGCTCGATCCTGAATGAGGAAAACTTTCTTCATGCTGTACGATCGCGCGCTGAGCTCCTGCCGATTTCGGAAACGCCAATGAAACAAGGCAACTTTTCCTTTCGCATGACCGAATAACAAAAGACATGAAAGGAACAAAGCATCAAAATTCTCTCATCCGGCGACTGATGCCCACCTCGCAGGTTCCGTGTGGTCTCCACCAAGTCGTGATGAAGCAGGCCCAAAATTCAAGCATTCCATGCCAAATAATGCGGGTCATACGGCGCCTCTCTCGCAATCATTTGGCAACGCCCTGTCCACATTGTTCCGCGCCAGGGCTCTTCTTCCAATGCACTGCGGTGTGCTTTCGTGCAGCAGGCCGCTTCCTCCCGCCTGATTGTACCATGACTGGCGACACAAGGACCTTATTTGCGCAAAGGGGATCCACCGCAAGCTGCAGCACGGTATCTTCGTACACAAGTCATTTTTCTCTTCGATTGATTGCCTCGTTTCGTAGGCTCTGCTCGTGGCGATTAGTTTTGCTGCTCGAGCTCGGCATCTGACGTCTTCATCAAGGACTCGGCCACTAAGTCACTCTGCTCTTCGATGCTGGTAGAGAATTTCTTCTTCTCCTCACCAAGAGCCAGGTCCTCGCACTGCGTCTCCGTCCTAAGAGCGTCCGTTGTGAT
This sequence comes from Zymoseptoria brevis, assembly GCA_000983655.1. Classification (NCBI taxonomy): domain Eukaryota; kingdom Fungi; phylum Ascomycota; class Dothideomycetes; order Mycosphaerellales; family Mycosphaerellaceae; genus Zymoseptoria; species Zymoseptoria brevis. The sequence goes on from JYJE01001673.1 coordinate 17,572, forward strand.
GCTCATCTCCGCGGTCTTGCCCACAGGCAGGATTAAGCTACCATCCGCATGCCTTGCGAAACCCAAATCTTCAAGACTGATCTCTTGAGCGTCGTACTCCTCGTAGTCGTACTCCTCGTAGTCAACTCCAGAAGTCACGCTCTGGGCCTTGTCCCAGAAGTGCTGGAAGTGCGCTGGCAACATTCGAGTCCCCGTGTTCTGAATCATCTCACCGTAGGAATACGAGCGGCAAGATAGGTTCAGAAAGAAACGATCGTTGAGTACGAGAGGGCCGTCGGTCTGGAACGCCACACTCCAGTCGTTCTCACCTGCTTGTAGTGCTCTGCCCGTCTTCGCATCGATGATCTTATGGTATGCGCTCCTCTCGTACGCTGACAGATCGTTGAGTTCTTCGACGCTTTTTTGCTCGATGATGTTGCCCCACCACCGATCTTGCTGTGTGTGATTGACGACAATTCGATGCAGCTTCATCATGTAGTTGCCCATCGGAGTCGGGATCCATTCGTGGGTCCACTTCTCAGGCTCGAGATAGACGATGAAGCTTGGCTGCAGGCTGCGGCGATTCTTGTCTTCATCGTCGGACCACTCGCAAGCCAAATACGCTTCGCGACGTTTCTCCCTCTCGGCTTTGAGAATCGCTTAGTAGACTGAATGCGCTTTGTTGTAATTCATCTTGGCAGGTTTTACATCAGGTTTTGGATGCCGAGCGCAGTCTCCTTGTCGGAAAAGTACCGCCTGCTGATGCCTTTGGCAGTCGAGATGATGCCCTCGGTAGAAGCGTTGGTCGATGCGTTCTGGGCAGGCGAGCTTTGTTTCGCCTTTCCAGGAGCACCAGACTTGTCGACGTTCATGCCCTTTTCTCCTTGGACGGGGGTCTCGCTCTTGGCCAGCATGGCTTTTGTTCTTCGCTGGCTTTTGGTTCTTCGGGACTCATGCTGCGCACGTTGGATTGTTCAGACAACAGCTCCGCCATCTTGGGCGCGTGGCACTTGGAGAGGCTGATGGTGAATAGGGGGGTGCGTTCAGTGCTGCGGTGCCTAGTTCATCGGCGCCTATGTTCGCGAGAAATTTATGCTCCGGAGTTGCGCGACAACGAGAATGAGGAGTGCAAGATGAACGTGATGTTTTCCATAGAAGAGTCTTGCTTCACGGGTGTTTGCACCGCAGCGGGCCGTTCCCGTTCTGCGGCCCGGCAAGTGAATGTAAATCTGAGAACATTAAAAGCTGAGCTGCAGGGTTGATACACGGAGTCAGCTCAAATGGTGTGGAAATAAGCTGCGAGCTGCCGCAGCTCGCAGGAATGCTACGAAAATACCATACAAACAAAGCCATCAAGCAGACATATCCGTATAAAGCCACGCAAGACAAGAGAGCCCCTGAGAAAAGAAAGAACATTGCGAGCTTGGTCAGACGGCTTCCAACAGGAGCACTTGGTCCAGACAGAATGTCCCAGCTCGGTGGAGTAGAGATCTTCACCCGTCTCATGGTTCGAATTCGTGAACCCGTGGACCGTAGCTCAAAGTCCGCAAGGCTTCTGTTGAAGCGACTTGGCTTCAGAGAGCTTCCCCACTCTACCACACAAGTCGTGATGAAGAAAAATTCAAGGTTTTGTGCACACAAGTTCTTCCGCCCCTCGCGTTTGCTAAGGTGGAAACCATGCCCTGGACTGGTATCGTGGCGCAGATGTCCATCACATTCTTTGGATCAGTGCCGAACGCAAAAAGAGCCTTTTAAACAGTCGTGTCGTAGCAATCATCGCGTCGAGCATCAAATTCCGTTCATTTCCGATGCAGCTGCACCTTCTGTCGTGTGAGGAAGTTTTGCTATTGCAGCTGTGGCGCCAGTCTTGCCAGGCAGGGCAACGACCGGCATCTCTGAGCCATTCACATCGTCTCGTGCAGACAACATCTCATCCCGCGCCCTGCTCGCCTGTGCGGTCGTTCGAGGGTTGCAGAACTCGTTCAGATCGTATGTCATGCATGGACGCTTCGAACGATGATCTTGATCCACTCCCGCACCGACGTCGTGAGCGGAGTCTGCCCGCTTACGGGATCGCACTGTGGAAGACAGCCCACCAGTCGCAACACATTCGACGTTCACAGCTGGTGACTGCAGCTGAGTATTTGCGTCATCTAGAATGGGTAGCGGCTTCTTCGCCGGCGAGAGAGGGTTCTGTTCGTTTGAAGGCTTCGGAATTCGGCCGCGATTGTTTCCCAGCGGAGTTTGATTTGTTGCCGAAAGCTCGGGGGGCGTTCCCGCGCGCTGCAGTGGGCGCGTCGCGCTGCGTTGAATGCCCTCCAATAATCTGTTGGTACCAACATCATTCCTGTTGGTGTGGACTCCGGTGCTGTGCATTCTCTCGCTATTGAAACCTGCCTCGTTGATCATTGCAGCCGTGTCCATGTCGCGTGGGAAGGCATCTCTGTTGGATTCATACCGGACTTGATCGCGGTATCTCCTGAAGTCTCTCCGAGAGAGACGCGTTCCAGCATGCTGAATCGGTTGCTTGTAGGTGAAAATTTTGTACCCCATGTTCACAAAAGACGTATCTTTCAATTTGAGTAGGCCGCTGGTTTTGAAGACGTGATGTGTTTGGCGTCCTGTTCGGTGCGTGTATTGATCGTGGATGTCGTGATATAGTCCTCTTCCTTGCTGCGGTAGACCCATCACACCCCGGTCTCCTCTTGTCTCGATCAGATTTCCGTACCACTGGTACTGGCCCAGATGATGAACAATGGCGCGGTATGGTTTCAATATGAACTCTCCGACGGTAGTTGATACGCGTCGCGGGTCCCAAACAGGTATGCTAGCATCTCCAAGAGGCTCTAGAAGAAAGACATACACTATGTCGCCTGGTCTGAGGTTTGCTTGATTGTCTCGTTGGTTGTCGGACCACCCGTCAGCGCGTAGTTGCTGGCGCTGAGCTTCGGTGAGTTGGTGAAGATAGGTGCGATGGACTTTTCCTTGATCCTCGGGAGTGAAGTTCTCGATACTGATCAGATGCTGTCCATGCATGATCACAAAGTACGTTGAGATCGGGGCGAATTTTTGCACAGCAGTCCCCGGAGTCTCCCTTCTTTGATTGTAGAGCACTCGACCTTGCTCTCTATCCTCACTAGAAAGTTCATTTAGACCCCGGTGGCCCTCACCGATTTTTTCCTACTCCTTGACGGCTTTCTCTGGGCCACTGATGTCCAGCCCGTCGCTGGGTTGCAAGGACATGTGGCCACGCTTCTGCGCCGCCATGCTTGCTTGGGGCAAATGCGCCTGTCGAGAATGCGCCTGAAGCGGAAACGTCAGTTTCGCATCTCCACGTATTTGGTACATGTCTGCTCACGCTTGCTGGGATAGAAAATGCTTGTGGCATGAGAGCTTGCATACGACTTCGTGCGCAGTGCGCCGTATGGATTTGCGCCGGGCAGAAATTGTCTACGCAGAGACTGATACAGCATTCGAGGAATGATTCCTGACTCGAAAGCTGGTTGGTTTCGGCAACAAATCTGTGAAGAGCCAGCCGTGCACGAAGCTGGAGGCCCGTGCGCAATTTAGCCATTTTGGCACGTGAATGCCAAGCCTCGTTCATGCACTTGCAACTCTACGGGTCAGCGGGTGTCCCGAGCAGACTACTTTCGAACAACGGAAGTCGAGATGGCTCTGTCAATTGTGTATCACGGCAAAGAATCCTCCACGGATGAATGCGGATCACAGCGACCGGAACAAAGAAATAACCAGTCCTACCACCACAAAGGGGAGCAATCGTACTGCATCTCTGTCGACCATACTTGAGAGCCGTAAGATACAGCCCGAACTAGTCACCATGGCCGACATACTTCCCGGGCTGAGGCACACCAAGGTAACACCAAGATCTCGTCGTAAGGCATTCAGAACCTTGGACATTGATGCAAAGGAAATTCGATTTCGATTGCCGCGAACCTGGACGGCTTGGATCCGAAAGAGACTGCGTTGGCTCCGACTTCGCGTGTGCAAGCGCAGAGAATTCCGACATGACTTACTGGCCATGCAAAAGGCCCATCATGCACAAAAATTGGCCCGGCTAAGACCAAGTCTCCCTCCGCAGCTCTGGATGAACAATGCACGAGCCCGTTCTCGGAGGCCTACAATCGACCCCGATAACCAACTGAGCCCATCGCATGATGCCGAAAGAGCATTATCAACATCATCCTTTGATTCCGCCAACACCGAAGCCAATCTTGGCGATTTCAGCGCCAATACGTCCGACTTGATTAAGAGAGATCGAGCATTGCAGACCATTGAGAAAAACCTCGATGACTCAGAAGAAACACTGAAGGCCATTCAATATAGGGTAGACTCACTGCGGGCTGCGCTTATGCATATCCCACGAAGATCGGGAGACGTTGAGACGGAAGCACTCGACGCCCGAAAGAATGCGGAGCTGGATCTTGCTGTAGCCGAACGTCAGCCAGTTCTTGCATACGTCGAACGGCAAGAAAAACGACGGGACAAACTTTTGCGACTGCAAGCGGAGCAGGAGCTACTTGTCATGCGTACGGCTGGAGGTGTCATTCGCAACTCACAGCGTGCGGATCCCGCTGAAGGTCATGTCTCCTCCGCCGTGAGGTACCAATTGCGTCTTCTTGCTGATTGCGGCCGGGCGTATGCGGTAAATTCAAACGCCATATCCAAGAGAATACCAGTTATCAGCAATGACAGGGGCCCGGATGGAGAGCTGCTTATGAATCCATCGTTTGAAGCACATCTGCGAAAAGAGGTTCACAAGTTTCGTATGAGAAACTTCCTCGAGCTTATGGAGCCTATCCACTTCGAGAGCGGCGGGTTGACACCGCAAGAAAACGAGGGGGCCAAGCGAAAACGAATCGAGGACGAGATCAAACTCGACCAGGCGAGAAGGAAAGAGATTTCCGACCAAGTCGATGCCGGTGTCAAGGCAATGGAGGAAGCCCACAATGAAGCCGAAGTCATACGGCAGAGCTACAGCTTGCAGAAAGATCTCCATTTCCTCACGTACGAGAGAGATGTCCCAGCTGACAGCGAGTTGGGACATGACCACTATGAATGGAAACATCGGCGACGCATGGACGCTGCCGTTGACAAAATCCGGAAAGCAGAAGCTCAGCACCGCGAAGCTGTCAATCAAGCGCTCGAGGCCAAGGTCCCGCACAGGCGTGAGGATCTGCTGGGAATTCTAGATCACGAAAACGATGGGTTTACCTCTACCATGGGGTCTACGTACCAGAATAAGCTGAAAGTGCAAGTCACAGCCGAAAAGGGTCGGATGGATCGATGGCTTGGGGAACTTGACACTTCTGGGCGAGGCTATGGTGTACCCGACATTCCATACGATGTCGCAGATATCGAGACGGGAAGTGATATTCGGTGTGGGCTTTCGACTCGTTGGCAGCCTATTCAGTTCGAGAGCGACTTGAAGGCGAGATGGGCGGCTGAAGTGATTGTGATGCGGGCTGAAGCAGAGAAGCAGCGGCAGGAGATTTATGACCATGCCACCCGGAGGCGGTGAGAGCGTTGTCGTTTGAAGGAGATTTGATTTCGATTCTGCCATATAGTGAGCAAATAGCATTGTGGGAGCCGTGACATGGAGATTTAGTTTGACCACACGAGCCCAGCTCCGCAAGTCCAGTCAAGCCACAAGATCATCTGATCGCCCAGTGCTGTAAGTTCGACTTGGGAACATATCGAGGGGTTTGGTGGTATTTCTGATGGCCACCTCTAAGGATGATGTCTGCACTGAAGAAGCGATCGATATCCCGCGTTATTGCCATCCCCCCCTTGCGGAAGGATTCCTTGGCAGATCCTTCGCCGGATAACATCTCACAATCCTGAACCTCTGACGCGGTGATGTGCTCTAGAACTGTACATTCACTTCATTATCCTGGCTGATCACTCAACATCCACTGGGCCTTTCCGCAAGACATGCCACTTCATGCGCTCGGGTTGAGCGCGCTCCGATAATGTCTGCGAGCAAGGACAATACCGGACTGCTTGGTGTCGGCCATCCCGCCTTGAAGAGCTCCAATAGTCTTCATTTGGCCTGCCGGGAATGCCAACGGAAGAAAGTGAAGTGCGACCGCATATATCCGTGCGGTCCCTGCAGTCGAGCTGGAATTACCTGCAAACCCAGCACACGCAAGCCCCGAGCAAGGGCCGACAAGGGGGTCGACGCTGAGCTTCGAGAGCGTATTCTCAAGCTTGAGAAACTCGTGGGCACCTTCCAAGGCGATGACAATGTTGACGAGAAGCCGATCGAGTCACGAACGAGTTCACTTGGGCAATCCTCATCTTCCGCTCAGACGAACGCCGGCTCGCCGGGCTCTCCCAGTATTGTCGAAAGTGCCTCGCCAAACACAACGAAGTATGTTGCGGGAAACTTCTGGTCTTCTTTGACGACTGAGGTAAAAGCGCTCGCCGAAGCATTCGAAGAGGATGCATACGACAGCGACGACGATGATTCTCCTGACCTGTCGCCCCCATCTGTGCAAGGTCAGGCGAACGGCGATTATCCAAATGCCAGCGCAGGGTTCGAATTCATATTCTGCCCGCCAGGAGCCATCTACATCATGCCTGGCGCACCGACGGAGCCTGAACCCAAAATGGCGATGGAAATGTTCAATGCATATCTACGATACGTCGAGCCGATGTACAAGATCTTCCATGTTCCAACTCTGAAGGCCTTTGTCGTTGACGGCCAGCCTTACCTTGGCAAAGAATCGGATGCGCCTTGCAATTCAGCACTCAAAGCGGCCATTCAATACGCTGGAGTCAACTCTCTCACTGCGGAAGAATGTCAAACTCGCTATGGCAAGTCAAGAGAACAGCTGGTCTTGAGCTTCCGGCAGATGGTCGACGTCGCTCTGTACAAGGCTGATGCACTGACGACTACCGATCTTGCCACGCTACAAGCGCTTGTGACCTACGTTACGTCCGTGCGCATACTAGACTGTAGTCGCCGTACATGGACATTGATTGCGCTGCTCGACCGCATTGCTCGAGCTATGAACATTCACAAGGAAACTCCTGGGGAGAGCATTTACATCGCAGAGCTAAAACGTCGATTGTGGCATGCAATTGTATTTGTCGACTGCTACGGATCCGTTGATCGCGGTTCAGAGCCAACGATCCATCCGGACACATTCACAAGACTTCTTCCGAGCAACGTGAATGATGAGGATTTCGGTCCGGCTTCTACGTCCCTCGCTCCTCGTGAAGGTCTCACCGGAATGACGCTGTACCTTGTAGCTGCGCGTGGGTCATCGATGCATCTCCGGACCCATGTTCTGGACGTATCTACTCTAGGAGAGCAGACCTGGCAGAAGCGCCTCGAACTAGCATACGCTTATCAGAAAGATGTGTACGAGAACCACATTCGACATCTGGATCTGAGTATACCACTCCACAGGGACTTCAAAGGAATTGCAGAAGCAGCCTGCCACCAGACCATTCTTCGTGCTGTGCGACCGATGCAGCTCGATGCCACAAGTGCTCCGCCACGAGTGGACAGTCCTTGGGTCATGGCGCTGGCGGTCAATATCCTTCGGCAAGCTGATGAGCTGTGGCAACAGATGGGTGGCGCATGGCGACGTATGCCATGGGCGCCATGGCATGCCATCGCCGTCGCACTGGCAAGTCTCTGCTCCATGCGCGGTACACCAGAAGCCAACGAGGCCTGGGATCTGGTCGACAAGGGCATTTCTCGCTATGCAGTAGACGTGGCCGATGGCCCGAGTGGCATGCTCTGGAAGCCGATCACGAAGCTGTACAAGAAAGCCGCAACATTCCGGGACGGCGATCAGACGACGCAAGTAGCTCCAATTCCACCTCCGATGGAAGATTTCGCTTGGAACGACCCGTTTCTCGACCCACAATTCGCCGCGAACCCTGCTTTGGTAGGCATGACTATGAACGACTTGCCACTCAATGCCTCGGACTCGATGTTCAGCTTTCCGCCAGACGTAGCAAGCATGCTTCCCACCGATGACAGCTGGCTCGATTGGGAAGGAATTCTGAAGGACATCGACGAAGTGAAGGCCGATGACATGCAGTGGATGTGAAAATTGCAGACGAGATGTGACGCAGGACTTCAAGACTCAACTGAACTTGCTACTTGTACAGTACAACGAATATACCACACTCCACAATGGCTCGGATCACCAACACGGATCTAACAATGAGCGCTTGCATCCTAGACGACCGGCAGCTATGAAGAGATCCGGAGACTTTCGGCGGCAAATCTGCAGGCAGAACATACCTTCGCCACCGCACATCCGGAGAAACGTCCAATTCAGGGCCACTCTGAAGGCAGCCAATAAAAGTGAAGACCGCCGAGGTATTTGGATTCAAGCTTCGGTTATAGGGACATTCACTACAACACTACTGAAGCTTGGCCAATCACATCACTCACGAGTTGCACGAGCGCAGCGACAACGTACTGCTCCTTTATAGTGCATGTTCGAGGCTATGCGGAAAATATGGAGCACTTCTGTCCAAATGATCCTATATAACCCGACCTCACAGCTGTGTCTCCGCGTCGCAGCCGTCTTGCAAATCCTTACACCACATTGCAAAATGGTTGCCGTTGCTGTCCCTGCCACAGCGGCCCTTTCGGTCGGCGGTGCATCATTCCGTCCAATTCCTGCCGATCTGTCCACTCCAGTTCAGCAGCGTCTTGCTTACGCTGGTCCAGATTGTAAGGGCTGCCACCTGCTCCTAATTCGAAGCGATATCCCCAGATCGACTGACATTTATCAGCCATGTCCGTGGGATGGAACACTTATGCAAGGCAAGATCAAAGCTGTGTCACATACGGGACATCGAGCAGCAGTCTACCGTGGCGGGCTTGTTCTTCCAACTCGCAGACGTATGCTACGTCCAGAACGTGGTACGACACCGTCACACTCACTGGACTGAAGCCTGCCACGACTTACTACTACAAGATCGTCTCTGGCAACTCAAGCGTGGAGCACTTCGTCTCCCCTCGCACAGCCGGCGACTTGACTCCGTTCAATATGGACGTTGTCATCGACCTTGGCGTATACGGACAAGACGGCTTTACGACTAAGAAGCGTGACACGATTCCAACGATCGACCCTGCTCTCGAACACAGCACCATCGGCCGACTTGCAACCACTATAGATGACTACGAACTGGTCCTCCATCCTGGAGACTTCGCCTATGCCGACGATTGGTACCTCAAAACTAAGAACGCTCTGGATGGCGAAGCTGCGTACGAAGCCATCCTCGAAAACTTCTACGACCAACTCGCCCCTATCGCAGGCAGGAAAGCATACATGGCGTCTCCTGGCAACCATGAAGCCGCTTGCCAAGAGATACCTAACACCAGCGGTCTTTGTCCCGAGGGTCAGAAGAACTTCACTGACTTCATGGTCCGCTTCGGCAACAACATGCCCGCCGGCTTCCCCTCCACCTCGAACAACAGCGATGCTCAAGCCAATGCTGCAAAAGCTAAACATGTCGCTGTTCCACCGTTCTGGTACTCCTTCGAATACGGCATGGTGCACGTCGTCATGTTCAACACCGAGACTGACTTCCCCAACGCTCCCTCCGGACAGGGCGGCAGCGCTGGCCTCAACGGCGGACCTTTCGGCGCTCCAGGTCAGCAACTCGCATGGCTTGAAGCAGACCTCGCATCGGTCGATCGAAGCGTTACACCCTGGGTCGTCGCCGCGGGTCATCGTCCTTGGTACTCTACCGGCGCCGATCCACCAGACTCCAACATCTGTGCTCCCTGCCAAGCTGCCTTCGAAGACTTATTTTACAAATACGGGGTCGACATCGGCGTCTTCGGGCATGTCCACAACTCCCAACGATTCTTGCCAGTTCACAACAACACCGCCGATCCAGCTGGTATGAACGACCCCAAAGCTCCAATGTACATCGTCGCTGGCGGTGCGGGAAATATCGAGGGGTTGTCGAGTGTTGGCAAGAATTATTCGACGAACATCTTTGCGTACGCGGACGACTTCAGCTATGCGGCGTTGAAGTTCAAGAATGCACAGCATTTGGGTATCGATTTCATCAACAGCCGGACTGGAGAGGTTGTGGATAGCAGTACGCTGTACAAGGCGCACATTACTTCGTTTGTGAGGCAGAGCTAGATGTGAGAATGAAGTTTCAAAGCAGTCTGCTTTGAGCTTATCATTTTCTCCAGTCTCCGTGCTGCCGAAGCGACGATCAAGGTCAGGTGCCCGATGAGCATCAGAGAAGTTGCCCTTCAGGTGACAGTGCTGTCACCCGCTGAGCTCTCCGTTCTCCTGCTCCTCGGGCTTCCCACTCACTGAACTCAGGGTGAGCGAGCTGCAAGTTGCGATTTTGACGATGAAAACGACGTCATCAACGAGGAGGCTGAGCAAGCCGAAGCTCGCGCAATATTCACTTGTGACTGCGTCAGATGACAGCGAGCCGAACATGGGACGTCCCGATCGGGAAGTCATGTGCTTGACAGCAAACCATGGTCTGGATAACAAGCTTACCACGAAATCTCCATTAGCTGTCGCAGTATACCACTGCGTCACAGCTGTATGGTCGCTCTCCAAAGCAGTTCCGACTGTCACGAAACCAAAGCAAGCAATCATACCCATCACCACCATCGCCATGGCCATGGAGTCGCAAACTCCACCTCCCTACTCAACCACCAATGATGGCAGCCTGCCCCATCCCGACACAGCTGCGCGCAATACTCTGCTCACTCAGCTCGCTCGCCAAGCGAACCTGCACTATGGCCCCAACTGGCCGGCCGACTCTCCCCCCGAAGTCCACGCAGCTCTCAGCCGCGAGACCGAAAGAATTCGCAACATGATGGAATTCACATTGTCCGTGGATTACCAGGGCTATACAGGCGCCAGGATCTCCCCGGCGGATCGAGTACATTTCCACCGTATGGTCGAGGCTGTGCGCAAACTGAAGCGCACCGTATCGCTCGATAAATCGGACCCCGAGGTCAGACCCTCGCCTGAAGAGCGTGAGACACTGGCTGCGTACTTCTGGAAGTATCTTCATGAGCCCTGCAAGGCGCTTGCACTGCCGCTGGATACCGTCGTGCACAACATGATCTGCCTGGACCAGTTCACCAGCCATCTAGGAGAGTACAAAGGTTCCGTCTTTGGCGTGCTCCACCAGGACGGCCACGATGGCCTTGCGGAGAAGCTGTACATGGATCGGGAAGTTCTCGTGCCCAAAGTCTTCTCGGACCATCGCGCCCGACAGGACATGATCGAGGCGGTCAAGGCGGTCGAAAGAATGTACTTCGATCGTATCGAAGGCGTGGAACAGCTTACATACTCCAATCCCCAAAGCTACTACAGGGATTTCTGCTGGGTCAAGTACGAAGCCAACGAGCGTGGCTTGTCCTACGCATTGAGCCGCAAGACTGCCATTGCTCGGGCCTACGAATTCGTGTCCGCTCATCACTGGATCAAGGTCGTAGGAGAATGTGTCAAAGGCATTGTTGCGAGGTTCACACTGGTTAAGCTGGGCAAGAGAGCCGCGGATCCCACTTGGGCCTCATGGCGTGGAGAAAACTCGGTCTTGCCATTTGGAGGTTGGGCGAGGGATTACAACTTCCCACGATGGTCTTGGATGACGAGGGGCGGATACCATGTGCCTGACTACTTCGAGTTTCGAAATCAGGTGGGCACGAGCGATGTCTAGAAAGGATGAGGAGGATGTTCTCATCTATCAAGGCTCAGTAGATCGATGGAGTAGTCCATGAATGCGCATGTCCAGCCAAGTCACCACACCAGTCCCACGTCGCGAATTGCTACCGTACTGATACCCTTTCTGCCACCTTCCCTGCCACTTTACTTGCACAAACCGCCAGCCGACCTGCGACCGTACATGTCCATCTTCGCTAAGTTACCTGTCCGAGTACATGTACATGACCAAGCCACAAGTGGACAGCGTACATGTCACTGGAGAAGTCACTGGAGAACATTCATCGCACGAGACACGGGACCCACACATAGCTCATCAAACCGACTTCCATTCGCTCTGTGCTCTCCAAACTACAGCGACCATTCATACCACCGCCGTCCGATCCATTGCCATGATCCACTCACAGAGACGAGCTCCTCCTCAAACTTCTTCGGTTCTGCCGCAGCACTTTCTCAAATTCCTCGTTCGCGGCCCCGCAGTTGAGCCGGGGGTGCACCAGCAAGAGTGAGTCCCTGTGCCAAGACCTCACTGCGTCGGGGGTCATCTCCTCTCGAGCATCCACTAGGCTGGCAACCAGCTCTGCGTGCTTCCGTCTCATCTCGTTTCGCTGTACGCCTGATGACCCTGCGAACGACGAGGTCCTTCGTGGTGGCAAGGAGAGCGGAGAGCGATTGGTGGGGAGGGGCATGGGAGGGAAGGGATTGCGAAATTCGGGCACCATTGCTGAGTCAGCATCGGAGTAAGGACTGGAGGTTCCGGTGCTGAAATAGTGCATGGTCGGGCGGGGGTGCAGGTGATCGTGTCGCCGCGGTGGTACGTCAGGTGTGCCGTTGTCTAGAGGCGGCAGATCCATGCTTGGCAAGCGGCCATTGGTAATCATCGGGATTCTATCCAGCTCAGGTGTCTCCATTGTGACGAGCAGTTCGATAGCGTTGTCATGGCCTCTATTGGTGTGGCCGATATTTGGAAGCTCGAGAGCGTTCAGCGCGAGCGTGGGAAGCTCCGTGGTCGGTGGCTCGAGAGCGCTGAGTGCGGAGTCGAAAGGTTCGGAGTCGAAGGGTTCAGATCCGTTTCGGTCACGAGGTGTGGTTGCGGCAATGAGCTCGTCGAGTTCGAACGGATAAGACGGTCGCTCATATATGCCCTCCTCTCGTGCTTGCTCTCTTTCGAGAAAGGTGGCGCGGTCAGCGACTGCGGTGCGTTGGCTCTCGTGCAAGAACAGAGCTCGAAGGTGTGCGGTGTGTTCGTCGACGATGCGATTGGCAGTTGGCTGAGTGGTAGTCGGAGCTTGAGGGGTATTCTGAGATTGAGCAGTGCCTGGGCTGAGCGGTGGTGACTCGGAATGCGTCGAATCTGATGAGTCGTCGGACGGTAGTTGAAACATGGTGGACCACGTGGAGTGAATGACTGTCGGCAGAGTGCACAAATGATGCGTGAGCTCTGTAACAATAGCTTCGCGGTCTTCACAAAAAGTCTGTTGTGTGAGTGTGCAGGGGAAGGTGATGAAGCTGTCGAAGAGGTCAGTGGAAGCTCCAGCTCGTTGCCATTTCCGTGCTTACCATGGTTATGCGGTTTCTACCTGCCGACTATCGTCGGCGCCAATATTCTTGCTTGGTGCAGGTGCTCCATGACCATCGAAGGCAGAAATGGAGGCCATGGCGGCTTCTGTGATATCCATCCTCCACACATTCAAAGCCACGTGCCCTGTACATCCATCATGCCTCACTCATCTTCATCCTCACGTCCACGTCTCTCGCCTGGACTCCGACTACGTTGTCTGCCGCCCTTGCGCCCTCCCTTCGGACCTTGGCTGCCCTTGACTGGTGGTGGGCGCACAAATGCGAAGTCCACACCAATGGTCTGCTCCAGCAATTTCTCTCCATTTGCGCCTTCGACCGCAGCTTTTGCCTCGTCCAGTGTTGGGTACTCAATGAGCACGTATCCCTTTAAAAAGTGTCAGTATCTCTGCACTTTTCTTTTCCATCCATCTGCTTATCTCACCTTCACATAACCTGTCCGCCTGTCCAAGTTGAGATGAATATTCTTGATCTCGCCGTATTCGCCAAACAGATCTTGCAGGTCCTCCTCCGAAGCTTCCTCGTGCACATTCGTGACGACCACGATCCATCCCTCGATGCTACGCACTGCGACTGCCTTTTGCGCAGTTTTGGTCTCGGTGTAGCCGCCGTTCTTGCTCTGCTGGGGCTTGGTCTCTTCGGGCGAGGTAGGCGCATCGGCCATTTCCGCGTCGGCCATCGTGAGCTAAGGTGGTAGGCTGTCGGTCGTGAGTCTAGTCGCTCGCAGGGTCGAGGAGAGCTTCAATGGCAAGGCGATCCTGAGTGTTGTCTGGAGCGAGATCAGATGAAGATTGAGAGGATGTCCAATGTCTTGATGTGGCCCGTGCGAAGAACGGAGTGAGGTCCGGTCTTGGCTGCTGATGAAGAGAGGATTTCTCACTTTTGCGCTCACTCCATCTCTTCATCCACTACAACAAAAGATCACTTTGAAAGTGACAGCAGCTGACTGCATGTGATGGCACATAACACTCTCAGACGGAGGTGATATCAGCTGGATCTAGCCAGCAGTACTGGCGATCTGCGATACATGTTCGACATGGCGCCTCCGGACCACTGACCCTCCCTTTCACATCCACTTCCAGCAACAGGACAATTCCAGCTACTTGCGCCCATTCAGGACAACTTCACGAGATCTCCCTTCAAGGAGAGCAGCACTTCTGAAAGCGTTATGCCGGAGGAAGACCGCTGTGGGCTGGAAGCGTCAGACATTCAGAAGCGCCGCAAGGTTGTCGACGATGTCCATCGGGTTTGCCAGATCAACTTTACCAGCGGACCTTCATAGTTCATACTGCCTTCCCTATTCTTTGGGGTCTTCAGGGAAGTGTGACTCCTTGCGTGCCGACAATCTTGATGGAGAAGTAGAGCCAGCTGGAAAGACCTGGCAGAGAGCAGGACGACCATGGCTGGGAGCATACGAAATGGTACGTTGTCTCCTTCTTTCCTTCCTCCCGCACTGCAATGATGAGTCCATTTCGTTACTCCTTGAACATTATGAGAGCCAATTTTTCAATATACCAATTGTTCCTTCTGAACACGCAATCCCCAGCACACTCCGCAATCTTCACATGCACTCTTGGAGAGTATTCGCTGACAATCTCAAAGACAGACATAAGACAGACATTCGACGTCCGCTCCCACTGCCCGAGCATGGGTAGAGCGAGGGTAGCAATATATGCTGTTTCCAATGCACCCTTCCTCGACCTATATACATATATTCAAGGCAGAAATTTCATATTTGCTCCAAAAAGAGTGTCCTTTCTCGTCGTGCGTGTTCGTGGGATGCTTGCAATCTGAAACCCTCCTCTTAGCTCTAATGTTTTCTAATAGTAGTGTTAGCAGGCACGACTGCGCGAGAAGGATACCTCCAAATTTACAATATGTGTCCGAGAACATCCAGCAGCATGGAGGTATCCTTCTCGCGAAAGCTTGTCATGAAGAGACGAAGCTTGACCATCAAATATTGAAGCACGTTAATCCTTCCGTCAAGCTAGTCCCGATGAATGTGACAAGTGTGACAGGTGACAGGCGGATCTCGCTACACCACCCATCATGCCGTCACTCGGATTTGACAGATCTTTTCTGTACCTTGCATCCACATCGACATCGAAACAAATCGACACTCACAGTGCGGCCCACAGAACGCAAAATGCCCGCAAACGACCATGAACGATCGCCGCTGCTACGAGGAAATGGGAACGGGAATCCAAGGGTGAATCACGACCGGCGCAACCACCCAGGAGGCGAACAAAAGGTGGAATTCGGCGACGACGACTATGCAGACCCCAAGCAATGGCCCATCTCCTGGAAATGGATCCAAACCGTTCAGGTATTTCTCGTCGCCTTCTTTCTCCCTATGTCGTCGTCAATGTTCGCGCCCGCGATCGAACGACTGGCGGGCGACTTCGGCACCGACAAACAAACCGTCCTCTACGGCCAAATGGGCTTCGTGTGTATGCTTGGAATCGGGCCTCTTTTCCACGCGCCTATGGGCGAGACGTTCGGGCGACGACCAATCTACCTGACAAACCTCGCCATATTCACCCTCCTCCAACTCGCCTCCGCCTTGTCGCCAAACATTGCCAGTTTCATCGCTTTCCGCACACTCTCCGGATTCTTCGGCAGCGTTGGGGTGGCTAATGGTGGAGGCACTATCTCGGACATGTTCAACTCGAAGGGACGAGCACAAGTCCTTGGATTCTACTTCATGGGACCTCTTCTCGGCCCTTGCATCGGCCCTCTCCTCGGCGGGTTGCTCGTAGGAAGTTTGCACTGGCGCTGGGTCTTCTGGCTCTCCATGCTCTTCGCCGGCCTCACGACCATAATCTGCTTCTTCTTCCTCTACGAGACCCGCGCGCAGTCCATCCTCGAAATGCGCAAATCCCACCTCTCAAAGAAACACCCCGACATGAGCTACACCGTCGAAGGCACCAGCGACAAATCCATCTTCTCCAAAATGGCTTCCAACTCCACTCGCGCGATCAAAATTCTCACCACCCAACCCATCGTCCTCACAATGTCCATCTATCAAGCCCTCGTCTTCAGCAGCATGTACACGCTCTACTCGCAATACACCACAATCTGGTCCTCCGCGCCGTACGAGTTCACCAAGTCACAAATCGGACTGGCATACCTAGGCCCGGCACTCGGTTTTGTCTTCACCTCGATCTTCATTATTCTCTTCATCGACAGATTGGACAACTGGCTCGTGGAACGCCACAACGACGATGCGCAGCCCGAGTACCGTCTTCCAATGGCCAACGTTGGCGCCATCTTCCTCCCGGTGTCGCTGTTTTGGTTCGGCTGGACTGTGGACAAAGGTCTGCCATGGCCGGTACCGCTCGCTGCTACTCTCTTATTTGGAGGCGCTCAAGTCAGTATCTTCAACACTGTCCAGACGTACTACATTGATGCGTATGAGAGCAATGCGGCGTCCGCTTTGGCTGCCGGAGCATTTTTGAGAAGCATTCTCGGAGGTGTGGTGCCATTGTTTGCGAGTGCTATGTTTGAGAAGTTGGGATATGGATTGGGCATGAGTGTGTTTGGAGTCCTGAGCTTGATTTTGATGCCGGCGCCACTGCTATTCTACAAGTATGGCAAGACGTTGAGGGAGAAGTATCCTTTCAAGGGATGAGCGAAGGGTCGATGCTATGGCAGGTCGTCAAGATACAAGACTGCCTTTGAGGCTTGGAAAAGAAGGTGGATGCCGCCGCCTTTGGAAGCGAGTCTTGTCGAAGGAATGGTTGGATCCATCTTCTCGATTCTACCCGATCTCAGCTCCCCTCTACACTCCACGTCGACCATCAAGTCCCTCGCTACCCTTCGTCCTCAAACAGAGGTCTTCTCAACAGAACTACGTCCAGCCAATTCCCCGCTCCCGGACCTCCTCCAAATCCACTCCCTCCGGTCGTCATTCTTCCCCATCACGGATCAAACGTGCAATCGCGCTGCCCGCCCAAACAGTCGGCGCGCATCCTCTCGTATCCTTCCCGGTCCCGGATACGATCAATTGGGTTCAAGCAACTTACAAATACAGGGCCGCCAGGTCCGTAGAACAATCCGACTTGCCTGCCGCCTGCGTTGCACCAGATTTTGCCTTGGCCGGAGGCTTGGGTGCAGAATTCCTGGCGAGCTTGTAAGGGAATGGTAGACGACATGGCGAGGCCGCTCAAAAGAAGAGGGTCAGGTGTTGGAGGTGCATCGTGGCGGGAGGCCTGGGAAGAGGTTAGCAGATGGTCCCAAAGTAGATGAAGTTCAGGGACGCAACAGAGGCATACCAGAATGTGCGTCGTTCTTTTCTGGATGTGAGATTGTTGCTGAGGAGGAGAACGAGGCTGGCTACTCGATCGCGGAAGCCTCGTTGAATATATACTGATGCCAAGTACACTACGCTGCACAGCCATACTATCAAGACAAACGGTCGGAATTGGGATGCCTCTTACGCACGTCTATGTCTCTCCTGTCTCCGCCGTGGTCCGACCTTTCCGTTGCGCCTCCCGTTGGTGTGAGTCTTGGACGCTGCACTTGTCTTGATGAAGCAAAGGTGACGTGGACGAAGCAGGGCGTATGCACACTGCGGTATGTTTGCTGTCGATGACGGAAAGACATTGCTCTTCTGCCGACACATGTACCCCCAAGCAGGTCCAGGCTGTGCTCAGCGAAGTCGCTGTCGGATGGATAGCACAATCGGATGTCTATCAGCTCGATCGACAGATCGCTCTCTATAGAGTCTGGAATCTCGCGGGAATGGTCGGTAAAGGTGCATCACATCCTCGTGCCATGGTGATGGTGGTGGTGGTGATGTTGTTGTTCACGTTTTGCGTACGACGGGCAACAGGGCCTTGGCAGGCGACGAAGTGAATCACTGCATTGTGGCGACGGCGAGGTGAAATTGAATTTCCGACAGAGAGAACGGCGCCTAAAGAACGAGCTTTAGCGAAGTTCGACCAAGGAGACTGAAAGGTGTACGTGGTGAGGGGATCACCGTGCGAACACGTATGAATGCAGCAAACACTTCCCCGCTCTCCACGTTGCTCTTTCTATTGGTCTCTCTGTGCGGTATGGCACGCATCAAAGTCGGAACAGCTCCGGCGTCGGTAGCGATGATTCGTACTTTGATTTGTTCTTGACAGACAGCGAAGGACGAGAGACATTTCCCACAGAGCTGTCACGGTTTCGCTCAAAATGAACTATTTACACGACTTTGGGCTTCGTTTCTGAATGTGGCATGATGGTGAGACCATCACTGCGCGTCATTGTCGTCAACGCTGTAACAAATGTCAGCTTGTGTTGTGACGAGGTTGAAGATATGTCTAACATACTGCGTCGGGCAGACGTGCTCGTTCATGTGAGTCTGAACGAGCTCGTTCTGCTGCTTGAGGTCTTTGATCTTACGACCGAGTGACTCTTTCGCGTGCTGAAGTTCGTTCGCGTGCGCGCTCTTGAGATCTTGGTTGGCGGTCTCGATTCCGATGGCTTCTTGCTCAAGACTGGCGATGTGACGCTGACAGATGTCGAGTGGGTTGGAAGCGGGTGCCTGGGCGTCGATCGCACGCTACAATACATGGCGCGGAATTGCGTTCACTCAAGCTGGGTATGCTCGCCTCTCTCCTATGAAATGATCAGATTATCCTGGATGAGAGCCGACTTCACCTGTACTTTGGTATGAGAGATCATACAAGTTCGCTGGGAGACGGGCATAGTGGACCTCATATATGCCGTGTCCGTATGCAAGGTATCACAATGCGGACCGTATTGGAACATCTTCATGGCTTCTGTTGCCATTGCTACTCCTTCGTTGCGGGAACAGAATTTCTCAGATCTCCTCCAATCAGCCTTCTGCCTTTTCCGTTCCGCCGCCGTCCGTCACACTCATATCCACAGCCTCGCTACTTCTTCTTCGACGAGACTTTCACTCCAAACCCAAAGGAAAGCCAACAGCAGCCAGAGCGCGCAGTCCAGCAGCTTGATCGCGAACTGTACCCCTTCTTCACCGACGCCAAGACTCGCCAAGACCGGAGCTCCACCAGTCGACGCCGCCATCATCAGCCCCAAAGCCCACTGGCCGCGATCAGTGCGCTGGTCGATGTTCCATCCCACGAGAACAGCGGCCGTGAGGAGAAGGATGTAGAAGACCAGACACAATCGATTCATGTAGAAGACCAACGTTGTCACCACGGACATCAACAGCTGCGTGAGTAGGAATCGGGCGATCGAGAGTCACAGCGCTCCCTCCACCTGCTCCACCATGGTCTCTTGCTTGAACGCTCTCATTCTTGGCCGATGAGACAAGGCCAGGAAGATCACAGCGGCACAGAGCGGACAGTCGTCCTGAAGCGCCAAGTGAGCGCGGAAGCAACCCTCGCAGGCAATGCAGCCGCAAAGTCCGATCCGGACGGGCTCGTGGAAGTGGTTGCCGCACATAGTCGTGGGAACGAGTTCCATCTTAATCATCGCGCTGGGAGTGGGATAGATCCTTCAGGGATCGTGGATGTTTTGGCGGACGGACTCGATTTTGCGGGAGGCGGTGAGGAGGCCGGAGAAGAAGAGGATGAGGAGGAGGAGAGGTAGGCGAAGCTCAGGAACTCGCACAAGGTCATGACGACGGTTGTGGTGGTGGTGATGGCGAAGTCGTTGTTGTCGTCGGACGGAGCGAGACGGCGGCGGAGAGGTTGCGGCTGTTGTAGTTTCGTTGACTTGTTGGAAGAAGTTCGAAGCAAACAAAATTTGCCTGAGGGCCTCATGCGGCGGCGCGCTCTTCGACGGGAGTGAAGTTTGTTGATGACGATTTACCCTGTGGATTCTTTCAGCGTGTCTCAGGTCTTTGAGTCTTACTCCTTTTGCGAGGTGTTGCCCTCCCTTTCATGTAGATACTTCTTACGCGAGCTCATCTTATCGAGGGAACTGCATCGATTATAAGGCTTCCAAGCTCCGGAAGAGTACGACGAGAGTTATGAAGGATGCCTCAACCATCGCAAGGAACAGACATTGACCGTTGATGCAGAGATCTGTAATCATCAGGAGAGAGAGAAGTAACATCCGGGGACTCACACATAACCAGGAACGATATACATCCATGGACTTGCAGTCCAACATCTGTCGCCTCTTCCAGCAAACATCGCTTTAGCACCGCGGCTCGATTCCCAGTCCCACGGCGCGAGACCAATCGATCAGTCGCAGCCTACCGAACAACAGTGGCCTTTCATGCCACTTCCAGAGGAACTCAGACAGGCAGCAAACATAATCAGAACACGAGAGCATTGCGTCAAGAACGCAGAATTTGGTAGCAAAGTAGGCTTTCCTCGAGGACGAATACTCCGGCTTCGTCAGAGGCTCAGAGCAAAATCTGGAGAAAACGAACACCAGATGTCAGTCCGCCTCCCCGAAGCATCCGAAATCAGTGGTCACCCTCCCGGCGAGATGCCGACCGAAGCTGTCAGCGAGATTCTTTCTGGAAACGCCTGCGTCTTTGATCGATGGTACCTGCACCTACGAGATACGCCTAACACACCTCCCTCGGAGCTGCTCGCTGCAATGGGGCAATCACGCCAGTACGGATGCCGACGTCGCTGAAGGGTGCTTGTATGTCGATCTCGCGACATGCATGTTGTCCTCGTGGGCTGCTCGACTTGCTTCTCAGCTGGCAGCGGCCTTCCTCAAGCCTTCATGCTGTCGACAACTGATGGCGGACGTGCATGCAGGGATCGGAGACCGCCGCCTTGGCAGTCAAGGTGATGGACACCCACGTACCCTTTACATTGCGAATTCCCTCGCCGTCGTTGCCATATCCGCCCATTTGCTATTGCTTTTCCCCGGGCTGTGAGCAGGGCTGCTCCAGCGCTCGCTCCAGCACTGTACTCCGGACAGCACGACAAAATCAATGGATGCTATCCAGACTTCAGAACGATGGCATGTTCTCTACGAGGCTGCAAGAAGCATTTAGAACCGGGCGAGAACAGTCGATCGACCTGACAGCGGCTTTGACACGGACGAGAAGAGACGACTCGAGATGGACGACGGCAGGAATACATGCAGCGAGACGGCAAGCATGGCAATAGTGTGAAGGAGTGAACTCTGTCAGCAAAAAATACCCCAGCCTCGGCCACGGACCCTGATTTGCCTCGATTTTGCGGGGAACGACAACCGAGGAGGAACAGCTATTGCGGGAAGCTGCACGGCGTGTATCAACCAACCTCTTTCTCTGACCATCTCGTCATTTGGCTCTCAACGATCATCCACACAATTCCCAAAGAGACAGGAACGCTCCCAAAACTCGCCAACATGGAGATCAAGAAGCCCCAATCCGACGCCTACGTCCTCGGCGTCGGCATGACACAGTTCATCAAGCCACGCCAAACCCGCTCCTACGTCGAGTTGGGCTTCGAAGCCGGTGCCAAAGCCATGCTGGACGCACAGATCAACTACGACGACGTCGAGATGGGTGTCGGATGCTTCTGCTTTGGCTCGACCACCAGTGCTCAGCGGATCTTCTACCAATTCGGCATGACTGGCATTCCCATCTACAACACCAACAACGCATGTGCGACTGGATCCACGGGACTGCACATGGCCAGGACGATGGTTCGAGCTGGTGCGGCGGACTGTGTCTTGGTAGTGGGCTTTGAGCAGATGCAGCCAGGTTCGATCAAGAGTGACTGGTCTGATCGCCCAAGCCCGATGGGATTGTCAACAGACCTGATGGAGGAGACGTATGGCAAGCACGCCAGTCCGAGGAACGCGCAGTACTTTGCCAATGCTGGTCAGGAGTACATGGACAAGTAAGTCGAATCTCCCCAGCCTCGTCCACGAAGCCGAGCGACTGACTTGTCCTTTCAGATACGGCGCCAAAGCCTCCGACTTTGCAGAGATCGGCCGCATCAGTCACAAGCACTCCACCAACAACCCCTACGCCCAGTTTCAAAAAGAGTACACCCTCGAAGAAGTCGCCAACTCTACCATGATCCACGCACCTCTCACAAAACTGCAATGCTCACCCACCTCCGACGGCGCCGGCGCAGCCGTAATCGTATCCGAACGCTTCCTCGCCGCCCGCTCCCACCTCAAGTCCCAAGCAATCCTCATGGCCGGCCAACAACTCCAGACCGACGATCCCTCCCTCTTCTCCAAGTCCGCCATGGACCTCGTCGGCTTCGGCATGACCAAGAACGCCGCCCAGATGGCATACAAAGAAGCCGGCGTGACCGCCAAGGACATCGCCGTGTGCGAACTCCACGACTGCTTCAGCGCCAACGAACTCATCTTGCTCGAAGGCCTGGGCTTCTGCGAACAAGGCAAAGCCCACGAAATGGTACGCGCCGGAGACATCACCTACGGCGGCAAAGGACCGATCATCAACCCCTCGGGCGGACTGATCTCCAAAGGTCACCCGCTCGGAGCCACGGGTCTCGCACAATGCTGCGAACTCTCCTGGCAACTTCGCGGGTGGGCGAATACCCGCCATGTAGATGCCAAGGTCGCGTTGCAGCACAATCTGGGGTTAGGAGGATGCGTGGTGATTAATGTGTATAAGCGAGCGGACGGCCAGGCGAATAAGAAGTTGACGGATGAAGAGGCGATCAAGGGAACGGCGTGGAAGTATAATCCGGCTACGCAGGCGAAGACGCCGAGTATGGAGGAGATGCAAGTTGTGAGGTCGAAGAAGGCGAGCGTGCAGTATGCTTTGGGCGATACGCCGGAGAAGATTCAGTCGAGGTTGTAAAGGGGTGAGGAGAGGGCGTAGTTTCGATCGAGAGAATATATTCGAGCCAGGCGATCGTTCTAATGCCTCCTTTTCGTAATCGGTCTGCACGATGGCACACGACCAAGATGATCCACGTCCTCGGATCTTGAAGACATTGACTTGTTCCATTCATTTCACTTCCAATATACCTTGTCGAATCAACATGTCGCCTCACCAAAGCGTGAAAGTCGCCCATCAATATTTCGGCTCCGAATTGAAGACCCCTCATCATTTCCACAGGGCGTAAGGCGCAAGGCGGGACACCTCGTCCAAAATCCTTCCCTCTCACGCAATCTCTACTACAACAACACCAACCTTCGATCCTCCTCCCTCTTCTATACACCCCGACTCCAAACCATCACCATGGCCGACCCCTCCACCCTCCAACCCACCCTCCCCTCCCCTTCAACCCCCTCAACCTCCCTCTCCACCCTCACAATCCACGCCGACGACCCCTCCAACCACCTCACCGACGTCGCCCCACCCCTCCACGTCTCCACCACCTTCCGCTACTCCCGCGACCCCGCGAGACTCAACCCCCTCACCGACGAACAAATCGCCGCCAACGCCGCCGCCCAAGGTCCCGGTTCCGCCGTGCCGGCCGACGCACACATCTACTCCCGCGTGTCGGCGCCGAATACATCCCGCTTGGAACTCATCTTGACGTCCGTGTTGGGTCAGCCGAGTCTGGCGTATGGCTCCGGCTTGGCCGCATTTCATGCGTTGCTGGTGTGGTTGCATCCCAAAGTCGTGGCGATCGGAGACGGATATCATGGCTGTCACGGGGTGTTGAAACTCTACCAGAAATTGACGGGGTGTCAGATTGTGGACCTTCACGACGAAGAGAGTTGGGGAGAGTTGGGAAAGGGGGATGTCGTGCACTTGGAGACGCCGGTCAATCCTACCGGGAAGGCGTTGAATATTGAGCGATTTGCGGAGCTGGCGCACGCGAGGGGAGCGTGGTTGACGATCGATGCGACGTTTGCGCCGCCGCCGTTGCTGGACCCGTTCAAGTGGGGAGCGGACTTTGTGATGCATTCGGGGACGAAGTATTTTGGTGGACATTCGGATTTGTTGTGTGGAGTTGTTGGGGTTGGGAAAGGGAGGGAAGGGTGGGAGAAGGATTACTGGGGATTGTTTGGGGAGAGGATTTGCCTGGGGAGCGCGGTGGGGAGTTTGGAGGGGTGGTTGGGGGTGAGGAGTTTGCGCACACTGGAACTGAGGGTGATGCGGCAGAGTGAGAATGCGGGACGTTTGGTGGGATGGTTGGATTCAGCGATCAGAGAGGGAGCAGCGGGGGTGAGCAAGGTGGTGCAGAAGGTGGAGCATGCGAGTTTGCAAAAGGAGGATATGGAGTGGTTGAGTCGCCAAATGCCCAATGGCTTCGGCCCGGTGTTTAGCGTGTGGATGAAGAGCGAGGACTGGGCGAGACGGTTGCCGAGTAAACTGGAGTTCTTCCATCATGCGACGAGTTTGGGAGGGGTGGAGAGTTTGATTGAGTGGAGGAAGATGAGTGATCAGAGTGTGGAGGGGACGTTGATGAGGATATCGGTGGGGATTGAGAATTGGGAGGATTTGAAGGGGGATTTGGAGAGGGGGTTTGCGGGGTTGGTGGAGGAGGAGGAGGAGGAGGGGAAGTCATAAGGAAAGGGCGTTGTGTATAGGAGTGTCAATCGACAACAGGACCGCTGAAGACGAGAGCTGCTGCAAGAAGACGCACGCTCCACCACAAAGCCCACCAAATTACCGCTTTCGGCAAGAGCGGAATTGGCGAAGTGAATGAGTCGCAGCTCTCCAACTCGCGAGCAAGGAACCGGGCTAGCTGAGTTCAGAGATGCGGCCCGATCAACACGTTCGGACACATCATAGCTGCATCCTTCGTATACTGCTGTTGTCCACGTCGAAGCCTTCGACCTGACTAGTGTGGAACTTTGCAAAAAGCCGTAGGTCATCAGCGGCTATTGCGCAAGAGGAGCTGCACGAAGGATGATACGAATGGTCACTAATCGACTTGCAATGCTTTGCGTGGTAATGCCTTACTTCGTGTTCCGTGCTGATGTCGTACCCTGGTGTAGATATGCGTGAGCGTCGATATGCTGCTACGTGCCCAGGTTTGCAGCAATGGCTATTGGATCATACGAATGGTGCTCAAGCAACGATGCCATGTGGTGGAAGACTGTGTCATAAAGCGATACCAGTCTCCCGCGACGATGCAATACAGAAAGAACCACCGCATCTCTTCCTTCCATCCATCCACCCTGCCTCATGGTCGAAATGTCCATCCCAACCCTCACCGCCCCCGGTTCCCTTTGGATCAATAACCAAGAAATCACCACCACCCAGAGCTTCCCCGTCATCTCCACCCAAGTCTATACCTCCTCTACCGCCTCCCTTACTTACACCCACGCCGCCTGTGCTCCGCCCTCCCAACCTGGCGCAGAACCAAACCCTCCGCAATCCGCTCCATGCTCTCCCTCTACCCTAGAACCTCCGCCCCACCTCCCTCTACCCCTCCACCCCCTCTACCACACCGCCGCTCGTCTCCCTCCACCCCACCACCACCTCCTCCATCCACGCCATCTCCCTCCCCAACGACACAGCGCGGCGGTCTTCACCCATAATTTAGCCCGCGGACTCGGGATCGCGGGGGAAATCAAAGCAGGAGCTGTGTATGTGAATTCTTCGACAGTGCAGGGGGAGGATGGGAGGTGGGTGAGGAGCAAGGTTGTGACGTTGATGGAATGAGGGACAGGGAAGAGGAAAAGGAGTAATGTGTGTATCTTCCCTACCAGCGCTGTGCACAGTCCGCATTTGATGCACCGCCCGACTCCCCGGACGGCGAGACCATGTTTGCTCTCACCTTCCTTCTTGTGATATTTCCGAAAAAAAAGTTTCAAATCCTTCTCCAGGTATCCATCTCAATATACAACAACGAATCTCCGCCGACTCCTACCATCCTTTTCAGCATTCGTGTCGCCAAAAAAAAAAATACCATTCCTCTCCCAACGCAAAATGCCCCCATATTCAACGCCGAATCGCTATGCATCCCCCCCAAAATTCTCCACCCTGCCCATTGCGCTGCCTCATATCATCACATCATATCATGGCCCTGACCTCGTCGAAACTCACTCATAACCCCAAACCCTCCGACCGTACCCTCATACCCAAAAACCCCAAACCCTCCGACCGTACATTCCCTCATACCCCCAAAAACCTTCCCAACCTCGAAACCCCTCCATCCGTGGCTCAAGTCCTCCTCTTCAACGTAAACCCCCGACTCACATTCCCCACCGTAGCCGGTAAAGCTTGGGCGAAAGCATCACTGTCTGCGACACACAAAAGTTAGCCACCATCTCAATCCCAATCCCACCCCAACCCAACCCTCCACCGAACCCATCTCAAACAAAAAGAAAAAAAAAAGGGAAAAGAAAAGTAGGAAAAGCAAAAAAAACTCACCCCCTTGCCCCTCAAACCCCAGTGTCAAATCATCATGTTCCTCCGCATACTCCAACCCCTCCAAATTGACAAACCTGCCTTTCAAGCCTCCAAGTCCCCCATCGCCCTCCTCCACGCCTCCGGTCCCAGGAGCGACAAGCGTAAACTTCGCATCCACCAATTTCACCCCACCCCCCTTGACCTTCTCCACCACATCCATCTCCCTCACTCTCACGCACAACGCCTCACACGCCGCGAACCCCTCCATGAACGCCAGAACTTTCGTGTCCACACCCCCTCCTGCGCCTCCACCACCTCCACCCGCGCCAGGACCGAAAGATTGCCTCCCCCCTCCTGCGCTAGCAGAACGGGACACCACGACGATACGCACGTTGTTGGCTTCCAATTTCTTATAAATAGGAACCACCATCCTCCTCCGTGAGATGGAAATAGAGGTGGCGAGACCGTCAAACAGCACAGCATACCCCGTAACAGCCTCATGAAAAGCATGTAAATCCTCCACAGTCGGGAATGAGAACGTCCTCAACGTCGGACCATTCGTCAAGATATTATGCACCTTGCTCAGCTCGCCGACGATGTGAGGTGAGGTGCTGCGCACATCAATCGCCAGGGTCGCGTCCTCTTGCCTCGCGCGGAGGATTTGGATCGTATCCCGAGGCGTCGCGGGCGAAGGGGGAGGGAAACGGAGGAGGAGTTCGCCTTTTCCGAGGTTCAGACGGTCGGTGATGGTTCCTGTGGCGTTTTGGGCGACGAGACGGAGGGCGTCGGACTCGACTGTTGAGCTCGCGTGGCGGGCGTGGGTTGGGGAGGTGGGGTCCGGCAAGCCGTTGGTGACGGAGAGGGTGGTCCATTTCAAGCCTTGGAGTGCGGTAGGGGTAGCGGAGAAGTGGGCCGGGTCAGCGGACTCGATGAGTAAGGAGGAAAGGGAAGTTCTCGAGATGACGGACTCGTCGGACTGCAGTTTGATACCGGTCATCGCGGCGTAGAGTTCCTGCCGCACGGAAGTGTCGGGGAAGACGAGGAGGATGCGGCATTGGCGTTGTTCTTCGCGGATGCGGAGGACCATTGCGACGGCGCCGCCGGCGGATTGGTCGGTGAGGTATTCAAAGAGGATGGGACCTTGGCGGCCGATGTCGTGGGAGACTGTGGAGAGAGTTTTGTGGCCGGGTTCGGTGATGAGGAGGATTCGGTAGCCGCGGTGGAGGCGCCGGATGCCATTGCCGTCGGTGTGTTGGGTGATTTTCTCGTAGACCATTGCCATGCAGCCTTTGAGCTTTTCGGACGGGAAGCCGTGAGCGTTGGCGGAGTCGGCGTATTGGAGTTCTACTAGTCGGACTTCGTGGATGAGGCGTTCGTCTTCGGCGGCGCGGAGGCTGCGTTCGACTTTTTGGGCGTAGGAGGTGAGGTTCCAGACGGCGCGGAAGTCTCGCTCCTGCATTCGGATAGTGAGGTCGAAGCCGCGAGATAGACGGACGTGGAGAGATGAGGATGTAGAGTGAAAGGCCACGTCTGACCAAGTGAGGGTTCGTTTGCCTTGTACTTCGGGAAGAATGCGAATGCTGACAAGGTCGGTTTGTGATGCGAGGGAGAGGCTGGTCTGGTAGTCGGACCGATCGCGAGATACAGTGAGCATGCATGCCAGCACCACGCGATCTGTCTCCTGTTCATCGGTCTTGATGGAAACTTCGACAGGAAACCTCCCATAGCAAAATGCCCCTCTCGAATCCCCGAGCGGAAGCAAATCGTAAGGATTCACACCTTGCTTCTGATCTTCCACGATCATCGAGGTGGATGTACTCCCACCCAATACAGCCGCCGCATCCATTGTGAAGCGCGGATACTCCAGCCATATCCTGGTATCCTGACCTTGGATCAAAGACTGCTCAGGTGGGAAGATTGTATTCTTCGACATGGCCAGCGATAATGACTTGAGATGGTATCGTAGTGCAGACACGCCTTCGTCAAGACCTTGTTCTTCAAGCGTGGCATGAACCTCCAACCGATCCACCAAGATCCACCACGCCTTGCCGAGATCGACATGTGCTTGCATCAAGAGGCCTCTTCGATCCTGCTGGCGCAGAAGGTTTTCCAGTCCCATCTTGCCGTGAAGATACCACCAGAGCGCAGCACGCAGCCACATTGATGGTGAGCATCTGTCTGCAGGTTGTTCGCGCTCTGCGGTCAGACGAAAGACGCCTTTCATGTGAGCCACTCGTCCCGCAAAGTCGTTATAGGCGGACTCCGCAGCGGCATCACTTTCATAGCCGCCCACACTGGGCGATGCCGGCGCTCGAAGAATGGAGGAGGTATGTGAGGCAGCGGAGGAGGGTCTCTCAATCTCGCGGAGTGCGCCGATGGTTGAGCGCGCGTTCTGAGAAGACTGTCGTGCTTCGCCGTAAGCTGGTCGGGACATTGGCGAGGCGGGTGCACGCACGCCGGGACCAAGTAGCGAGGCTTGAGATGTTTTGTTGCGGAGGTCGTGGCCGCGCGAGGGTCCGTTGCTCATTCGGTACGGCGACACGGTTTGTCCGGGTATGTCTGGAGGTAGGTGCAGGTCGTCTCGTTCTCGTGAAGCTGAGCGAGAATGGTTTGATGTCGCTGGGGCGAGGCGGTGTACACTCGTGGCAGATCCATTCGATCGCGCGTATATTGGTGGCTGTCTTTCTGATGGTAGAGATGGATCTTGAGAGTGATGTGACGATCTCGCAGTGGGCATGCTCGAGTCTGCCGGCGGATTGTAAGGAGCATATCCAGATTGCTGCGATGACTGTCTACTCACAGCCGGAGATGCCTGAGACTGTAGCGGCAGTGGAAAGTGATTTTCTGCACGAGACTCGGAACTCACCTTGCGGTTGGGAGGAATAGCCGATGAAGTGTAGACGTGAGAGAAGTTGGGGCCCGGCCTTGGAGGCTCCGACGCCCGCGAGCCAGCTCCAGTCTGTGGTCCAACTTTTCTGTCCCCCTGCTGTGCTCCATAGCTATTTGAATAGCTATGAAGAGATCGCGCCTGAGGCTGAGCTGTCGGCGGCCCATTTTGCGGCACTGGCGGAGGTGCAATCGCCTTCCCAACCCACGGATGCGGTCTCTGCGCAAAAGCCTTTGATGCAGCAGCCCGCTCCCCTGGATGTTGGTTGACGTACTTCGGATCCGCAAAAGGACCAGGAGAATCCATCGTGGACGCACTGTCCGGCGAAGGGACAAAATCCCCAGGGGCAGCCTTTTCAAAGCCAGGATACATGCCCGTCGCCGCCTCAGGTGATGGAACGGAAGGCACGTGAGATGTTCGAGGACCTGCTTGTCCATTCGCGCTATCCTCGTCCTCATCTTCGGCCAAGTCGTCGGGTACCATCATACTCATTCTCCGCAAAGCTTGTCCTTCGCTAGCTCTCATCTCCCGCTTTTTCACAGCAACTGGTGATGCAGGATCCTCGAGCGCAGGTTCCAGCCCTGAGTATTCTTTTGGCGGCTGCCATCCAAGGTCCGCGTCCTGCACTTGCTTCTTCTCCCCAGCATGTGTATCGACCGCTGGTAATGAAGGAGGTAATTGCAGCTCATCCTCAACTCGCGGTCCTGCCGCACTTGCGCCCTCGCCAGGTATGCTCATTCCCGTCGGTGTTCTGCCAATGCTCGGTCTGTGTGGTATCGTAGCCTCCCCATTACCAGGCACGATCTTCCTCTGCATCGGCGGCGAGAACTCATCCCCCGAAGTATTCGTCCTCCGCATTGGAAACGAACTACCCATGTCCTGCATTGGAGGCGCTTGAGAAGATGGACCTCCTCGTCCAGAAGGCGGTCGCGGTCCATAATGCGGTCCTTGTTGTTGCTGCGGCTGAAATTCTGGCCAAGGTGGAGCTCGAGCTTGTGTATAAGGATCGCCGGCGGCACTGGGCCTTCGCTCTGACGCCGAGCGAGACATTTTCGCCTTGTTCCTGGAAATCTCCAACGTCGGATCTGGTGCATCATCTCCTCCTTCTCCAATGATCTCCGGCAAAGTCCTGACGAAACTGACGGTCAACCCTTTCCTCCTCTTCGGCTTGGTGTACATGTTCGCCGGCGCGGTTGGATGCGATTCCGCGCCCACTGACATTCTTCGTACTTCTTGTGGCTCTGGCCATCGTTTCGCCAAAGCAATGTCGAGTTTGGGCACGTGCTTCTCCGTGGAGGGTTTGAGGAAGTCGACGACATCTTGGTTGAGATTGAAATTGTTGGCGGCGGCGGAGGAATGATCAGGAGAGATGGGTGAGTTGTTGTTGGAGTCGTCGTCCTTGGACTTTTTCCCCCAGCTCTTGAACAGTGACCGGGAGAGCTTCTTCTGGTGACCTGGGTGGTCGTCTCCGGACATTCTCTCTCTTCCTGTGAGGGCGGAGGGTGGTTGGTGGGAGTGAGAGAGATTGTCGTGTGTGAGACCTCGAGGTGGCCGGCACCGCAGAGGATTTTCGGGGAGGTGCGCTGTGTGGTGGCGGTGGTGGTGGATCAAGAAGGAAGGACGGGAAATGCCACCGGGGCTCCTTGCTGAAGTTCCAAGGGGAGCTCGAGCGCCGTGTCGAATCTCGAGACCCTGAAACGTGGGGTTACT
Organism: Zymoseptoria brevis; assembly: GCA_000983655.1. Taxonomy (NCBI): domain Eukaryota; kingdom Fungi; phylum Ascomycota; class Dothideomycetes; order Mycosphaerellales; family Mycosphaerellaceae; genus Zymoseptoria; species Zymoseptoria brevis. The sequence goes on from JYJE01001673.1 coordinate 48,602, forward strand.
TTTTATAGAGACCTTGACCTGAGGTGAGCTTCGAATGCCCCGGGCTTGCGGGCCTCTTGGGGCTTGGAACAGCAAACCTTTTTCCTTCCCTCTCATCAATTGCTCATCTTCCTCGCCGTGGTGGGTTGGAGAGATGGACAACAACAAGACACGAGTCCAGGCAATGTCTCGCAGACCTTGTTATTATCGCAGCGTCATCTGTCCGGGTCCTTGTCGGCCTTGTCCAGTCATCAGCATTGAAAGGGATTCGTCAAGCTGGATCCGTTAGAAAGGTCGTCTTTGTGTCCAAAGCACAATAATCATGACGGAAGAATGCCTTGTAGCTTCCTTCATACCGAGATGCCTTGTAGCTTCCTCCATACTCTCGAGGCTGTGCTGCATTGTATCAACCAAGGTGACGTCGTGTATCAAGACACAAGTGAGGCATCGCATCGCATCGTTTCACGCCTGTAACGTGCGCAGTGCAGTAACCTAACCGAAATAGACGTCGAATGCTGCATGCCCTGAGGGAGAAGAAGTTCCAGTCATCGAGGGACGGCTTCTTCTCCTTCTACCCTCTCGAGTAGACATGGACATGTACAAACCTTGCGCCATCCACTGTACCAAAGCTGCTGCACTGGGAGCCTCATTTCGCTTCTGGCTGCACAACGGCAGGTTGAGATTTGAGCACATGGAACCCCTACGACGAAGACTGCTGGTTCTGCTTCCTAGCAACAACAACGCTGTCAACTGCCGGGCACGGCATTTCTTACCCGACGGACTAGCCGGCACTTGGACACTCCGGCTCGCTCGATCTTTCTTTTTATGCCTTCAGCGTGGTGGCGTATCGGGAGCATACGAAGCCGGACCGAGGGAGAAAATGCCGGTTCATGCAAAGGTGAAGCCAATCAATGCCCCTGCCCCTTGCACAAGCGGACGACACTCCGACGGCCGACGATGTATACTGTACTGTATGCTCACACGCAGCTCGAGAGTTCCTGAGGCATTGCTACCAAAATCCGCAGAGCTCGAACCCACGGCGCTTTTCTTCTGACGAGGCCGAGTGAGGTGAGAACATGCTGGTCTGCGGCTGGTCCGGAGCATGCATGGTATGGACAGATGAGCCACGATGAACATGCTGGTTTGCGGCTGGTCCGGAGCATGCATGGTAGAACTATGGACAGATGAGCCACATATCGAACGCGCACGCCACTTGGTGAACATGTCACAGTTAAAAGTGCTCTAGAATCCCTCAGTTGACGGCACTGTTCACTTTTCCCATTATTCTCGACATTCCCGTCTTCCACCATCAGCATGAAGTCTATTCTTTGGAGCGCTCTTTCCCTGTCTGCATCGGTCGTCGCCGAGACCATCATCGAACGAGATGTTGCCATCGTCGGCGGCGGCGCTGCAGGTACATTTGCTGCCATCCGACTGCAGCAGATGGGCTTGAGCGTGGCTTTGATTGAGAAGAGCCATCGTCTTGGAGGTAAGGGCTTTCATCCTTTCGCTCGGGAAACACCACATCGCTCCCTCACATGCCAACAACATCCCACCAGGTCACGTCTCGACCTGGATCCAACCCTCAACCGGCATAGTCCTCGACTACGGCGTCCAAATCTTCACCAATCAATCCGTCGTCCACGACTACTTCTCCCACTTCAACATCTCCCTCGTCACGTCCCCCGGGCTCCCGGGCGGCGTCACGACAGACACCAACTTCCTCACCGCTTCACCCGTCAACGCCACCATTCCCACCCCCGACCTCGTCGCCGCCCTAGCCACCTACGTCCGCCTGCTGAACCAATACTCCTACATCAACGGCGAATGGAACCTCCCCGATCCCGTGCCCGAAGACCTCCTCCTCCCCTGGGGCGAATTCATGGTGCAGCACAACATCACCGCCCTCGCGACTCTAGTGTACACCATCAACCAAGGTCAAGCCGACATCCTCTCCCTCCCCGCCCTCTACGTTCTCCGCCAGCTGCCCCTCTCCGCAATTCAAAGTCTCTCCTCCGGTTTCCTCGCCGCTCCAATCGGCGTCCAAACCCTCTACGACCGCGCACTCGCCGAACTGGGTGACTCGGCTTTCCTCAACGCTACAATCTCCCACATCACCCGCCCTCAAAACCCCTCCCCCTACGACCCCATCTCCATCTGCCTCACCACCCCCTACCCTCTCACCATCCGCGCCAAAACCCTCCTCCTGACCCTCCCCCCGACTCTCCCCAACCTCCTTCCCTTCCTCGACCTCTCCGAAACCGAAACGTCTCTCTTCTCCCAATTCTCCTTCTCAGCATTCTACAACGCTCTCCTCCGCAACACCGGTTTGCCCCCGAACACGACCTACCGGAATCTCAACCCTTCTCTCCCGTTTGACATTCCTGCTTTACCAGCCGTCTACGAAATCGGTGCCACCGCCGCGCCGGGTATCTCGGGGATGCAGTACGGCGCTCCGTCTTCCCACCCCGTGACGGACGGCCAAGTCCAAGCGGACATCCTCGCCACCATCGCTCGTCTACGAGAGGCGGCCGGCGTGCTGGATTATGAGGGTGAGCCGGAATTCGTGGGCTTCAACAACCACGCGCCCAACCACCTCGCCGTCTCCGCCTCCACCATCCGCGACGGATTCTACACGAAATTGAAGGCTCTTCAGGGACCCAGGGGTACGTTTTGGAGTGGAGCCACGTGGGCGAGTGATAGCAGCGCATCAATCTGGGACTTTACGGAACATGTCATCTTGCCGCGGATCGTGGAGGCGGTGAGGGGAGGGTCGTAAAGGGGAGGTCGAGACGAGACTTTCTTCCAGCCGGAAGAATGAAGAATGAAGAATGAAGATTGGAAGAATGAAGAAGTGAGGATGAACGAACGATCGATCCGTGGGGACGAAAAAAGGCGACCGGATGGTAGCATCATGAGGATGTCATGTAGAATGAATTCGATATTGAACACGGGCCGATTGGTGCTATTGCTTCAAGATGAGTGACTACCTCAATTTTTTTTTTTTTTTCGCACACCAGTTCTGATGGGAGAAGCAAGGTGACGGAGTATTCCACTTGTTGTCGAGGGACCGCAGTCCGTCACGCATTGTGGAAGACTTCGGAGCCGTTTCTTTGTGCGCTGCCCTGTTGTTCGTACGAGGGACGAACCTGTAGTGGCTGAATTTAGAGGCCGAGTCCTTATTATCCGACATGGCACACCTTTTTTTGTTTTCCCCTCGGATCAAGACAGAACAGAACGAGCAATCTCCGTCGACAGTGAAAAGAACGACTTCGTCGACGGCACTTTCATAGTTCGACCGTGTACATCTACCGGCCGTGCAGCATTCGCGCCACCCCCCCCCCCCCCCCCCCCCCCCCCCCCCC